>VWZD01012178.1:109994-125713 GCA_013396695.1 Sakesphorus luctuosus | reverse complement strand
GAGAGGAGCAGGGAAAGGTGGATGAGCAGAGCTGGAAGGTGGACGGGAGGAGCAGGGAAGGTGGGTGAGAGGAGCAGGGAAAGGTGGACGGGAGGAGGAGGAGCGAAGGTGAATGAGAGGAGCAGGGAAGGTGGGTGAGAGGAGCAGGGAAAGGTGGATGAGCAGAGCAGGAGCATCTGCTGGCTGAGCAGACTGAGAAATGAGAGCAGGAGAGCTGCGGGTCACCGGCAAACACTTATTTCGCCCATTCTCTTTGCACAGCAGGTGGCAAAATCCCGCGAGGGGACACACTGCAGTGTGTGAGCTGCTTGCTAAAGGCATGCCTGGAGAGGCTCTGGCATTCTGAGTGTCTTACAAATATTTGCCCCTACAAGCTGGCATCGTGTCCCTCAGTCCCTGAAAGGTGACACTGTTGCTGCTTTAGGAATTTCAGTCTATTGGTACACAATAATCATCAGCTAAGGCTCTCCTTAACTACACTCCTCGTGGAGGTCCCACTGCAATGTGACAGGAACACTCCCAGCTATTCTGGCTCAAAGTTGCCACAAAACACTTTATGCAATTTTGCTTTTGCTTAGAAGACTTTTTACTGCTCCTTTTTTTTTTTTTTTTTTTTTTTTTTTTGGGTGGAGGTTGCCGTGCATTCTAATGAGGATTGGTCTCCATCACTCAGCAAGTACTCACTCTTGTCTTCACAGAATTGTGTTCCCCAGGGGTGGAACTAAGAGCATCTTTTATCTCTGCTACTGGTTTTATCTGCTTTTTATTTATCTGTTTTAGCAGCATTACCGTCAACTCTTCTTTTTTTTTTATGAGATAATGATTTGTTTCAGGGACTTAAATTGTTATTGGGGTACATGATACATTCTCTACTATGGTATATGATATATTCTCTATTATGATAGATCTCTCCATTATGGGGGATAAGTTTGTACAGCTGCATGAGCTGTTTTTATTGTAATATTTTATTATATGCTCATGAATATTGAGGGATTATTTTTGCTTGGAGTTGAAGTCAGGCTTAGCTTCACTGAAACCAAGACTCAATAGTAAGAGTAGAACACAGCTCTTTACAGGAAAAGAATTTTCATCTGGAAAGTTTAACACGGGCAACATCCCAATGCACAGTGATGATTTCTCATTGCAGTTTTATTTCCCTCACCTGAGCTGATACATATATTTATTTGGGGTTTGGTACACCAGCTGAGAGGGGGAAAAAAAAAAAAGAATTACGTCTTGCTGCCACCACAAATTCCCTACTGAGCTCTGGGAAAGCTTGTTTCATATGCAAATTAAATATGTTAATGAAATGCATTCTCTCTGTCTAAGATTTCTGTTTATGTGACTTTTTCAAAAACTAGGACTCTTGACTTGGGTACTTTGATTGAACAAGAAGAAACAGATGTTTTGCTTATTACAGACATGGAAGAAGAGCTAGATTAACTAATACCAAAAAAGTACAAGAGTTTTATAAATAATGGAGAACTTAGAAAGATAACATCTAGTGGAGTTTTGCCTTGAGGGAAACTACAGTTGCAAAAATCTCCAATTCTTCCACAGTTAATCTTGTGCAATCAAATCTTCCTATAAAAGGCACCAACCCATGCTGGGGCTACTAATGAGTTCCACGTTCCACAGTCTGCTGGTACACATGGACAAAATCCTTCCGAATTAACAGAATAACAAGTGCTAAAAAGGAACAGAACATTGCTGGACTTTTCATGTAGTCCCAGAATCACAGACTATTCTGAGTTGGGAGTGACGCAGGAAGGATTTTTGAGTTTGGATTTTCACGTTTTTGTACATTTTAGGAACACAGTAGCTGTAGTAAAGTAGAGGTAGTGTGTTAATGTTTCTGGCAGCTTGAGTTTAATGTCTGTCTGTCCCAGAACAGTGAGCTCAGATTCCTTAGTCTTTTTTCAAGGTAGAAGGTTGAAGAATATCAAAAGGAGACATAAACACAGGGCATTGTGACCCAAAAGTCAGAACATTGGAAGAACTCCAGGAGCCGGAGGAAGAGGAGGACTGATGACCCCAGACTCGAATCCTGAGGAGGTGGAACAGGGGTGGGACCAGGGTGAGAAGAAGGTTGAACTGGAAATGTGTAAAATAATGACTGAATGGATCACATTATAAAACCTATGGAAATTAGAGCTTGGGAATTAGAGTGTCAATGTATTCCTGGGTGAGCCTGGGGACTCATTAAAGCCACTACTCTCTTACCTCCTACCAAAATGTCATAGAATCATAGAATGATAGAATGGATTGGGTTGGAAAAGACCTCCCAGATCATCAAGTCCAACCCTTGGGCCAACTCCAGTCCCTTTACCACATCATGGCACTCAGTGCCACGGCCAAGCTCAGCTGAAAAACCTCCAGGGATGGGGAATCCACCCCCTCTCTGGGCAGCCCATTCCAATGCCTGAGCACTCTCTCTGCAAAGAAGTTTTTTCTGCTCTCCAACTTCAATTTCCCCTGGCAGAGCTTGAGCCCCCCGTGCCCCCTTGTCCTATTGCTGAGTGCCTGGGAGAAGAGACCAACCCCCAGCTGGCCACAACTTCCCTGATGTGGCAGTTCCAGACAGTGCTGAGGTCACCTCTCAGCCTCCTCTTCTCCAGCACAAACACCCCCAGCTCCCTCAGCCTCTCCCCACAGCACTTGTGCTCCACTCCCTTCTCCAGCCTCCTTGCTCTTCTCTGGCCCCGCTCCAGCCCCTCAATCTCTTGCCTCAACTCAGGGGCCCACAACTCAACACAACACTCAAGGTGTGGCCTCCCCAAGGCAGAGGCCAGGGGAAGGCTCACTGCCCTGGGCCTGCTGGCCACGCTACTTTGGATCCAGGCCAGGATGCCATTGGCCTTCTTGGCCACCTGGCCACACTCTTGGCTCCTCTTGAGCTTCCTGTCCCTCAGTCCCCCTAGGTCCCTTTCTGCCTGGCTGCTCTCCAGCCACTCTGTGCCCAGCCTGGAGCGCTGCAGGCCTTGGGGTGGCCAAAGGGCAGGACCTGCACTTGGCCTTGTTGAACTCCAGCCCATTGCAATCAGCCCATCTCTCCAGTCTCTCCAGATCCCTCTGCAGAGCCCTCCTGCCCTCCAGCAGGTCGACACTCCCTCCCAATTTGGCTTAGAGGTTTTTTTACAGACTTTTCAGGCATCAGAAGGGACCCACCAGGATCATTGAGTTCAACTCTTAAGTGAATGGCCCACATTGAATGCATGACCTTGGCACTATTACAACTAAGTTTGAACCAACTGAGCTAATATAGGACTGTAACCTAAAATTCAGTGGGAATTTTTAAGAATAACAGGGGAGGAATAGTATCATCAGCCCCATGAAGCAGTGGAGCAATGGCAGCTTTGAGCTGTAGTAAATATTTGGAACTGGAATGTCTTGCCAATCCTTCCTGGGAGATGGAACCCTCTGTACTCACTGAAGGCAGAGGAAGAGGTTCCTTTGTCACTGCTTTCCCTTTATCCAGCTAAAATCAGGTTTCAGGGTGGTGAAACTGCTGGTCCTGCCTAATGTATCGCTGTTTCACTACAGCTTTCCCTTAATCTGTCTGAGTGGAAACCAACAAGCCAACAATATTTGGTTTGAAATGCTCAGCTGTGTTCAAATACACCACTGATATTCAATCAAAGAAAACAAAATAAAACCACCAGGATGTAATTACAAGAGCTTTGCCTTTCTGCATTTAGTTCATCAAGTTTTTAAACTGGAAAAGCAAAATCACAGCAATATTTAGATTTATGCAATAAGCTATCTAAGTATAAAATATTTTTAGGATTTAAGATTCAGAAAAGTTATTTGCATTTTGAATTTTATTCATTTTTTTTAGCTATGCAAATGATCAATAAGCTAAGACAGTGGCAAATGCAGCCCTTGAAGGTGTTTTAATGATGGAAAATCTTGTTCTCCGACAAAACCAAAACATTATGACAAATTTTGTCTTCATGTTTAAGCTCAGGGTTCTTTTTAAGGTGAGTAGTTGGAAACACGCCACAATTTTGCCCATTAGTGATATTTTATTTATACCGATTATTCTCTGCAAGTTAATGCCAGGAGAAAAAAAATGATCCTTTAGATTTCTATACATCTTGTATGTGTAGGAGGTATTTTTAGAAAAAGGAGGTAATTTTCTTGTGTCCAAAGTTGATACTGTTGAGCAGAAAACAGAAAATACTTCAAATATCTACATCTACAAGAAAAGCCCTCCGAGATCATCAAGTCCAACCCTTGGGCCAGCTCCAGTCCCTTTACCACATCATGGCACTCAGTGCCACGGCCAAGCTCACCTTAAAAACCTCCAGGGATGGGGAATCCACCACCTCTCTGGGCAGCCCATTCCAATCCCTCAGCACTCTCTCTGCAAAGAAGTTTTTTCTGCTCTCCAACTTCAATTTGCCCTGGCAGAGCTTGAGCCCCCCGTGCCCCCTTGTCCTATTGCTGAGTGCCTGGGAGAAGAGACCAACCCCCACCTGGCTGGAACTTACAGCTCAATAATAATAATAATAAAAATTGTTAAAGATGCACACCAATATATGTTTGTGCTTAAGCCAGAGGGAGTTTAGCTGGGGTTAATGCCACTGCAGAGGGAATAACAGCAGCGACCTGAGCACAACTTCTCCGCTGAAATCCTGAACCTCCAGGTGTCAGCACCAGCTGAGAATCTGGGCCAGCACATGGAAACCCCCCTCATTTTCAGGGGCTTGGTTTTCCTTCTCACCTACCAGCACATGATGATCCCAATTATTGCCATGGAGAGGCAGGAGCTTTGCCCACTTCCAACTGCCTCTACATTTCATTAGAAAACAATTTGCTCCCACCTCAGTTTACATTTGCTGTGCCCACTTAGAATTACTGAATCTGTTCTGACAAGGAGGGAATTGACCTGCATTAAATTAATACTTCCTGAGCCTGAGAGAAATGTGTTTCACTGAACTGTTCATTCTTGGACCTTTGCTCAGTGTTTGCCTCCCCCTTTGTACACAGCAAAAATCTGCATTTTTAGAACCCCTTTTAAATGTCATTCCCAGCACCATCCCCTCAATGGAAAACTGCATGATGGGAGCAAAACCTTTTCAAGCAACATAGCCAGGAGAATGAGGAGTACTGCATTCTTTTCTTGGATCTAAAATTACCTTGTTCTTACCTATCAAAGTCCCATTTTTTGTCACTTTGTGCTCATCACAACTCCAACTGTTATCCTTTAATCACTAATTTATAATGCCTACCTCAACATAACCATTATCAAAACCCAAAGCAGCACACTAATATCACCTCCTATGTCTCAAAAAAAGTATCCCGACGAGCTATTTTGCAGAAATCTTCCTATACATATGCATAAAGCATAGATATCCATGTCACTGAAGGTCATTCTCCGCTTTGGATTCAAACACACACTCACAAAGATGTATTTTTTTTCAGAAATACAACTATCTGAAATCATAGTTATCAGTGCTACTTATTATGCTTTACAGGTTTAAATGTGTGATGGGGCAGTAAATATGGGCAAATACACCTTTTCCTTAAAGGAATAATCATCAATAATTAAGGTGTTTTTCCATTATTTTTTTCCATCCACCCACACTTTAATAATTTCCAGTTTTCACATTAAAAGGTGAGACCACAATGCAAAACAGAGAGGTTAAAACCTGGAAGGTTTTTATATATTTTCATATTTTTTTTCCCTTTCTGCAGTTTATATTAAAAATTACTATTTCAAATACACTTTTGGGGAGTTCAGAAAATGTCAGAAAACTTCTTTTTGCCCCAATCTTGAGCTGTCCTGCTATAATTTTTCATCGCAGATTTTCTGTTGCATTTTATGCATTAGGTGATCTTTCATATGCATAATTAGTAATTACAGGACCCCCAGTCAATAAATCATGAAAACACATTATCTTTGCATCATCCCTTCCTTGGGTTAATAACTCTCTGATGCAGAGCAGAGGCTGCCACCAGCATTTGATGAAGATAAATCATGGAAGGAGCAACTCCTAAGCTGAATTGTGATAAATCATTCAGCTCAGTGTTTTTAGAGGCCTTGTGGCATTGCCATCCGCCCCCTAAAACTTAAATCATGATGGAAAATGAAGATATTTTTATATAACTACGGCAAGAAAGTTGTTACAAAAATTAGTAAAGAAAAAGCCAAGCAATTTGATTATGAAATTAGAAATTGACTCTTGATGACTTCACTGTTTTTCAAAACTCTCCAAAATACCCCTTTAAACAGGCAGTGTTACATACACTCATCTTCTGAACCACTGAAAATGTAAACATGAAGATTTTGTTGCTTAAAGTCATGCTTACAGAGAAGGTGACAATTAAAACTTTACCTCTTTATTTTTACAAAAATTTCTCTGCCCGTTTGATTTGTTCATCAGTGACATAAAGCAGCTTCAGCAACAAAAAATGCTGTAAAACAACAGCAGCTTTGCAACTGTCATAAAATTCCACGGTAAATAAAAAAGCAAATAAACATATTTACCACAGCAAATCTGCTGTTTCAGGCATGACTTCTTTCATATCACAGAGACATCTGGAAATGGATTTTTAAATAAAACTACTCTGAAATCTGGTGGTATAACTAATGTTGTTTTAGTTTGATGAAAAAAAAAGCATCATA
Organism: Sakesphorus luctuosus; assembly: GCA_013396695.1. Lineage (NCBI taxonomy): Eukaryota > Metazoa > Chordata > Aves > Passeriformes > Thamnophilidae > Sakesphorus > Sakesphorus luctuosus. The sequence goes on along the minus strand of VWZD01012178.1, from coordinate 119,082 downwards.
AAGCCACAGAAGATTCCAAAGCATGTAAATGGAAATCAAATTTCATTATGGATTGTTCCTTACCCCTTACTGGAGAAATATTGGTACAAGTCAAAAACTTCAGACAACACTTTCATCAAAATAATTTGTCTGTATGTTCTTTTCAAGTCATTCAGCACAAAATAATGTAACCAGATGTTGATGCAAGCTTTTCCCTGCTGCTTTGCTTAGGACTGAGTTAAACAACACAGAAATAAGTGTAGCTAGATAAATCCTCTTGTTCTGTATTTCCCAGCTTATTTTTAAACTTATACAACCTGTCAAATAAGTAATTAAATGGTGGTTTATTACAGAAGGCTGGTAATTATAGCAGCTCCTTTGCTAAAGACTCATAATTTATTTTGAACTATAGAAAGGAGGGAGTGTCGAGCTGCTGGAAGGCAGGAGGGCTCTGCAGAGGGATCTGGAGAGACTGGAGAGATGGGCTGATTGCAATGGGATGGAGTTCAACAAGGCCAAGTGCAGGTCCTGCCCTTTGGCCACCCCAAGCCCTGCAGCGCTCCAGGCTGGGCACAGAGTGGCTGGAGAGCAGCCAGGCAGAAAGGGACCTGGGGGGACTGAGGGACAGGAAGCTCAAGAGGAGCCAAGAGTGTGCCCAGGTGGCCAAGAAGGCCAATGGCATCCTGGCCTGGATCCAAAGTAGCGTGGCCAGCAGGCCCAGGGCAGTGAGCCTTCCCCTGGCCTCTGCCTTGGGGAGGCCACACCTTGAGTGTTGGGTTGAGTTGTGGGCCCCTGAGTTGAGGCAAGAGATTGAGGGGCTGGAGCGGGGCCAGAGAAGAGCAAGGAGGCTGGAGAAGGGAGTGGAGCACAAGTGCTGTGGNGGGACTGGAGTTGGCCCAAGGGTTGGACTTGATGATCTGGGAGGTCTTTTCCAACCTAATCCATTCTATGATTCTGTGATTCTGTGTCCCCAGCTCTGCAGTGCTGGGTGTGCCTGCTCTTTCACTGCTCACATTTCCATTGCTTGTGCCTCTCTTGGCCAGGTCACACTAGGCTCAGCAGCCTGTTTCTTCTGCTGCTGTGCGTGGGTGTCCCTGTCAGCCAGGTGTCACCTCTGGGTGCCTTTGAGAGGAGTTTAGGAGAGAAACGACCTGCACAGGCTCTTGGCCCACTGTCTGCTCAGCAAAGGAAACAGAAAAGGCAACAGAAGGGGCATCTCATGCCCTTCTCCTGCCTGAGTAGAAATTTGAGAAAGCAATCTGAGAAAGGGCCAAACATATGGAATACTCAGCTCCCCTGATCTCTGCACTGCCATGGGTTGAGGTCTTCACTCTCAGAAGATTTCCATGGACCATGTGTGTGTTCCTGTCCTTGTTTAACCCCAGTGAGCCACCAAGCTCCACTGCCCTGTCAGTGGGATCAGGGAGAGAATCAGAAGGGTAAAGCTGGAAAACTCATGGGGTTGAGATACAGGCAGTGTAATGGGCAAAGTGAGAGCTGTGCACACAAGCAGAGGAAAACAAGGAGTTCATTCCCTGCTTCCCATGGGCAGGCAGGAGTTCAGCCTCTCCAGGAGTTCAGCCTCTCCAGGAGAGCAGGTTGCCATCACATGTAATGGTTGCTTAGGAAGACAAACACCATCACTGCAAACATCTCCCTCTCCCTCCTTCCTCCCCACACTTTATACACTGAGCAGGATGTCACATGGTCTGGAATATCCCTTTGGGTCACCTGGCCCTGCCGTGTCTCCTCCCAACTGCCCTGCCAGAGTGGCAGGACCAAACCCAGCCAAGGTCCTGGCTCAGCAATGCCAGAAACATCTCTGTGTTCCCAACCCTGTGCTCAGCACAAACCCAAACCCAGCCTCACAGCAGCCACTGGGGAGGGAATGAACTTTGCTCCAGCCAAAACTGGCAGAGTTTCTTCACAGTCACTTGAACCTGTTAACTGTGACTGATCATTTTTTGATGTGCTCAGTCCTATCACGTGGCATCTTTTGAACTCCTCACGCTTCAACCCAAAGGACCTTCATGAAGCCTGTGCCACTGTCTGCAAAATCTCTTTGCACAAAGTCTTTGGATTCCTGATCGGGAAAGCCAAGGAGAACCCAAATAGCACCAGCACAAGATCAAGCTCGTGGCCATGAGCCAGCAGGGCAGTTCTTAAGGAGTGCTCCTGAAGGAGCACACCTGATCTGCAGGTAAGGATGTGTCTCACTGCAGATTTGGTTTCAACATGTTTCTGAGGACAATTAATATTGGAACAGGCTGTACTGAGAAGGCTCCCCTGAAAAACAGCTCTAAAGTAAACTCTTTGGACTGTGTGTGCTTGGCACCTGCCCAGGCCCCAGCCAGTGGAAATGTTTTACGGATATTGGTGGGTCTGGTGTTAAAAATATATTCTTCAGATACTTCCTCATTGCCACATCTCTTATACCTGTTACTTTTCTGTAGTTTTTCTATATGCAGTGGTGTGGTATTTCAAAGCTTTTTTACTATTTAAAGTGGGCTTCTTTTGACCCAGTAATAACATCTCCAGTTCTGTCATTTCAGGACCATCCAGAGCAAAGATTTCCAGATGACTGACTTTCCTCTGTTTTTACCTTATATTCCCAGATCTCTTTATAACATGCTTACCTGGGCCTATAGAACATTTCTATATTTTATATACTTTTTTCCCCCTACCTTTCCCTTTACATGCACATGGAGCCAGCAGAGCTCTCCAGTATTTACATTATAGTTACAAATGTGATTGTAACACGTTAGAAGGAATTGGCCTTGTCCATCATGTTTTATAAAAGTAAATTTTGTGTATTTTTATATGTAATTCCAAGTACCCATTTTGTCCTGGGTAGTCTCACTAAGGTGCCAGATATACCAGTGCAAAACCATTCCAGACAGCAGAAATAACATCCAGAATCCTCCCAACACTGCTATGTGATACTCAGTCTATTAAAAGTGATATAAAAGGGGCCAAGAGCTGTTGCATCATCGATAAATAAATCATCATTCCTGCTGTTAACATGGATTCTCTGTTTTTAACCCAGGAGCCTCCTCTTTCATTTTAGATTTGAAAACTCATGAGGGAGGAAAGGTTTGAAGTTGAATCAGGCCCTGCAAATTGCCTGCCAGGAGATTATCTCCCATATCCATATTAAGGAATTGCAAATTCTTTTGGCTTAGAAGTTTAATGGCTCAGGGTGTTTAATTTGCTCTCCCAGTGCTCGTGCTCGTTCCGTGCTGCTGCAGTCAGAAAAAGATGATCATCAGAATTCAAACTGTTCTCCAGATTAATTTCTTTTTACTTTTCATTTGAGTCAACTTCCAGGTTTTCCATCAAAATTCAAGCTTGGTTGCGCTTCCTCAATGCTGGACCTGAATAGCTTTATCATAAGCAACCTCATCAATGCAGCAGGAGCAGCTTCTCCCAAAGCCTGACATTTCTATGGAAACCCAGGGAAAGTTCCTCCTCCTGCCTTAGGAGTGCTTTTTGATCTGAATGAACTGGGGATTTCTAGGGCATAGTAACAGTAAGAAGAAATGTAACATGACAAAGACCTAAACTACATGAAGAGGGATTGCACTTGATCCAAACTGTAGGCCTGGCTTGATATGTGAAGCTGAAATGGCTTTTCTATCGCCATGTCTTAAAAGAATGAAATCAAACACGAAGGACTTGGAGTGTGTCCTGATTTTCATAGACTCATAGAATCATAGAATGGATTGGGTTGGACAAGCCCTCCGAGATCATCAAGTCCAACCCTTGGGCCAACTCCAGTCCCTTTACCAGATCATGGCACTCAGTGCCACGGCCAAGCTCACCTTAAAAACCTCCAGGGATGGGGAATCCACCCCCTCTCTGGGCAGCCCATTCCAATGCCTGAGCACTCTCTCTGCAAAGGATTTGTTTCTGATCTCCAGCTTCAGTTTCCTGTCCCTCAGTCCCCCCAGGTCCCTTTCTGCCTGGCTGCTCTCCAGCCACTCTGTGCCCAGCCTGGAGCGCTGCAGGGCTTGGGGTGGCCAAAGGGCAGGACCTGCACTTGGCCTTGTTGAACTCCAACCCATTGCAATCAGCCCATCTCTCATGTCCCTCCCTGTCCCCTCTCTTCCTCCCACACATCAACATCATTTGCTCTGTAGGGGTAACTCACATGGGAACTTGTTTAAAATCCAACATCTCCATTTCCAGGGGAGGAGAATACCAAGCCTTTGCCACAGAGTATTTGAAAATAAGAATTTGCTGCTGTAAGAACACCAGTTCAGAATTTAAACCAGGACTTCAGAACAGAAGGAGTAATTTGTTTATGATAAATGTTTTAATAAACAAGTACAAGTTATAACTACAGCTCTCCCCTGCCACTCTGCTACAAAATAATGGTAATACTTAATAGGCATAACAATAAAACCCTGTCAACTCTCCCTACTCCTTTTTGCTTATCTAACAGGGTTAAAAATTGTCTTCATTAAAACAGACTGGGGGTTTTTAAAGGAACATAACTGGATGTGCAGACACACATCCACTTAGAGATGTATCTTGGTTATAGCCCTTGGTACAACATTCCTACTCCAGAGCAGGTATTTAAGCAGGAAACAAAGCATAGTCTGGCAAGCTTAGAACTTAGAACCAGGCACAGAATGGCTGGAGAGCAGCCAGGCAGAAAGGGACCTGGGGGGACTGAGGGACACGAAGCTCAAGAAGAGCCAAGAGTGTGGCCAGGTGGCCAAGAAGGCCAATGGCATCCTGGCCTGGATCCAAAGTAGCGTGGCCAGCAGGCCCAGGGCAGTGAGCCTTCCCCTGGCCTCTGCCTTGGGGAGGCCACACCTTGAGTGTTGGGTTGAGTTGGGATTATTTGCAGAGAGAGTGCTCAGGGATTGGAATGGGCTGCCCAGAGAGGGGGTGGATTCCCCATCCCTGGAGGTTTTTCAGCTGAGCTTGGCCGTGGCAGTGAGTGCCATGATCTGGTGACGGGACTGGAGTTGGCCCAAGGGTTGGACTTGATGATCTGGGAGGTCTTTTCCAACCCAATCCATTGTATCATTCTATGGTTCTATGAAATTTCCCACAGCACCTTCTTTTTTTTATATGGCTGTGCCTTCCTCTCTCTAACCAGGTTTTGTAGCACCATTTGTAGAAAGGTGTATGTACAGTTTAAGGAAAAAGTAATTAAACAATCTTGCCATGTGGATGAAAAAAAAAAAATCTTCTTTGATCCTGTATTCATCTATGAGACAAGTTAAAGAGAACATTTCCTGCCAAAGGATCTGAGTTACACTAATTTAGCTGCAGAGCATTTATAGAAAGGAAGCGAAGTCACGTTGCTTCAACAGACTATCCAGCTCTGCAGACATTATCTTCTGTGCTCTTAATTTGCTCTGGTTTTATCTATTTCATGTCTCTTTTGTTCACATCTGCTGTCAGGTTATGACAGAAATTATCATATTGAAATTACTGGCAGTTTGCTTTTTCTCCTCTGCTGAGATCGAGGAAATGGCATTTTTCAAGAATTTAAATTGCCACGTTCTTTACATTTTCAGTCTCTTCTTTTCTTTGCCAAAAACTGGTTTACAAAATAAAGAATAACTAAAAACCAGCTCCAAGGGGGAGTTATGGGGTTTCAGTGGGACTGCAACAATTTGGTAAATTTGAAATTTGAAATGAAGATCAAAAGCAGTGGTCCTCATTCAAATAATTCCAAACTGGCAAGGATGAGCTGGCTGATAGAGAGACTTGGCTACCTCCTAACCTGTATTTAGGGATTCCAGGAAGGCTTTAGTATTTGTGTAAAAACACCTTTCTGTTTCAAGAAATCATCAAATCCCAATCACATCAGGATGAAAAACAAAGAGATTTGCAGAAGTGTCACTGAGCTGTAACTCAGAAAAAAAAAGAAAACTAAAAAAAAGAAAAGAAACAAAAAAAAAGAAAATAAACCAAAAAAGAAAGAAAAAAAAAGAAAACAGAAAAAAAAGGAAACCAAAAAAAAAGAAAATAAACCAAAAATAAAGAAAAGAAACAAAAAAAGAAAAGAAATAATAATTAAACAAACAGAAAAAAAGAAAACCAAGCCAAAAACTTTAGAATTGGATTCTGTAAAACACCATGTGAAATACCACATAAAAAAGTTACTTCCAAGACTAACCCTGTATCTTTGACAGTTCTGTGGCACAAACACAGATGTTTGAACATCAGGTGGAACATAAATGAAATTGCTCTTAATAAAGCAGAAGTGGAAGTGTTTATTTCAGCTGTACACAAAGCTCAGTGAAATAAAATGAGCCTTGCGAAAAACCCTATTTTCTTTCAAACGTGCCATCTCTAGCAGAAACCTAATGAAAAAGGACAGGGGGTTCTTCCTGAAAACTCCTTTTGCAAAGTTTCATGCAGATTTTTTTATCTTCTACATCCAATGCCTCAGATACAAAGCCTGTTCTTCACAGTAATGAATTTGCCTTGGCTTTTCAATATTAATGCAGGGCCCACCTACCCAAGAGAAAATCAGTCCTGTTCTATTCCTCCACTTCTTAATCCACCAATAAATAACAAATGATACCTGGTGTCTGAAGGAGTTTGGAAAACACATGTATAAGATGAAAAAACAAGCAAAGAAATAAAAAAAGAAGAATGAAACATTATGCCCATGTTACAAAACACTGTGGCACAAGGTCAAATAATTTGCTCTCAGGGTAGGAACAAAAAAGGGTCTATATAATACCTCTTCTCCAAGACTATTTCCCTAATTAATTTGTTTTCCCTTCCCTAGTGCTCAAAACCTTACAGAAAAAAAGTATTTTTTATTATTTAATTGTTTTCAAAGAAAAAAAATATTATTAGCAAGTAACTTTAAGCTTGTGATTTATCTTTCTTCACTATGATACGCACAAAGTCCTTAAAGTAACTTAAAGGATTCTTTGGCCATTTTGTAATTAAATACATATTTTAGGTATGTAATGAACAGGACTATTAGTTAGCAAGCACAAGAGCTTTATGGGACTGTCTTTTTCATGAAACTCCTGTTCCGGTCAAAGAGTAATTCCCATTGCATAACAATGCAAAGTTTTAAACAACTATTTAGATGACTGAACCATCTGTTCATAGTTGGGAGGTTCTTTGGCAATGGAACCTTCAGGAACTCTGAGTTGGGAGGTTCTTTTGCAATGGAACCTTCAAGAACTCTGAGTTGGGAGGTTCTTTTGGCAATTGAACCTTCAGAAACTAAATTTGGAGGTTCTTTAAATGGAACCTTCAGAAACTCTGAGTTGGGAGGTTCTTTGGCAATGGAACCTTCAGAAAATCTGAGTTGAGAGGTTCTTTTCCAATTGAACCCTCAGAAACTCTGAGTTGGGAGGTTCTTTTGGCAATTGAACCTTCAGGAACTTTTAATTGGGAGGTTCTTTTGCAACTGAACCTTCAGAAACTCTGAGTTGGGAGGTTTTTGGCAATTGAACCTTCAGAAAGTTTTAGTTGGGAGGTTCTTTTGAATGGAACTTTCAGAAACTGATTTTGGAGGTTCTTTTGTAATGGAACCCTCAGAAACTCTGAGTTGGGAGGTTCTTTGGCAATGGAACCCTCAGAAAGTTTTTAGCTTGGATGTTCTTTTGCAATTGAACCCTCAGAAACTTTTATTTGGGACGCTCTTTTTTGATTCTATTTCTGATCCTCAGCAATTTTCAGGCTTTTGCTCTGTCTTTGAGCCTCAGGCCCAGCTTGTCTCCCAACCCACAGATAGTGGACACTGAATAAGGGTTTTGGAGCTCAGGCATCCTTGCTGAGGAGCTTCCAACTTCTCCAATCGTGCTGTTGATGGGTTGTTAGAAGAACAAGGCTAGCTCAGCAGGAATCTTCCAACCAAAGTATCTCACTGTCTTTTCCATCAGTTTGGAACACAGGTGGGAAATTAATGGGCAGGGGAGAAAAGTAGCTTGCTAAAATAATACCACAAATTTGAGAGATTTAAACCTGTTTTCCTCAGTTATTATTGGTACAGCTCATTTCTATTTCAGTGTTCACTGGGAAGAATCACGAATTGTCCTGGGCACAAAAAAAAAAAAACAACTAAAAAAGGATGATGTTAATATTGGGCTTATGGTGGATCTTACAAAGACCAGGGTTTTTTTTAAAGATGAGGAAAAAAAAAGTATTATGAAAAATTAAAAGGAATCAAGATCCCATGAATCTCTTGTTGTTTTGCTCTTTTCTTTATAAATCTCAAGTGAAGCCCTAAATCCCTACTCCAGTTCTTAAGAGCAAGTCTACAAAATGAAGTAACTAACCTTAAAGAATGCACTGATTACATTATTAGTTCCATGAACATTGTTACAGATAAATATAATTAACTGCAATTTCCCTTCCCAAGACCTTGGAAATCTCCCAGGGCAGCAGTGAAAGGTGGTTTGCAGGGGTCATTTCAAATGGAGTCCAACAAAGCTCAGAAAAATACACTGCAGGGAACAATGCTGCCATAAACAGGGAATTCAGCTAACTGCAAATTAATAGATCTTTTAGATATCTAATTTGCATGAGTTTATGACAACACATCATTTCATAGCTTTGTAAGAGTGCTATTCTATATATTATATTTTTCGTTGCAATTATCAGCCCTTCAAAAAAACCAAACCTACAATCTTTCATCTTGGAAAAAATAAACTCTTAAAATAATATTTTGCAGCTAAAATAATTACAAAATACAATTACAATAAAATAATTATAATTACAATTACAATGACATTAAAATAACAGTTAAAAGAAGTTTGAAAGAACTAATCATAGAACCTGTTAATCTGTTTTAAAGTTACAGTAGCCAGTAAATAGGTCAATATCCATCGGTCTTGCGAATGACTGACTTCCCAAAAGTACCCAACAAAGCCAGAAAAAGCAGGGACAGGTCACTTTTTTGGGGGTAACACTTGAGAAAATGCCCATTTATTCCATATCCCAAGAATTCAGCAGGACAATCAGCTCTGCTGTCCTGTCATAGCAGCTTCTCTTCACCCATTTAGAGGTTAAAATGTCTAATAGAAGCCGTTTTGCTTAACAAGTTTCATAGAATCACAGAATCATAGAATGGATTGGGTTGGAAAAGACCTCCGAGATCACCAAGTCCAACCCTTGG
>VWZD01012178.1:83789-104525 GCA_013396695.1 Sakesphorus luctuosus | reverse complement strand
CTGTGGGGAGAGGCTGAGGGAGCTGGGGGTGTTTGTGCTGGAGAAGAGGAGGCTGAGAGGTGACCTCAGCACTGTCTGGAAGTGCCACATCAGGGAAGTTGTGGCCAGGTGGGGGTTGGTCTCTTCTCCCAGGCACTCAGCAATAGGACAAGGGGGCACAGGGGGCTCAAGCTCTGCCAGGGCAAATTGAAGTTGGAGAGCAGAAAAAACTTCTTTGCAGAGAGAGTGCTGAGGGATTGGAATGGGCTGCCCAGAGAGGGGGTGGATTCCCCATCCCTGGAGGTTTTTCAGCTGAGCTTGGCCGTGGCACTGAGTGCCATGATCTGGTAAAGGGACTGGAGTTGGCCCAAGGGTTGGACTTGATGATCTCGGAGGTCTTTTCCAACCCAATCCATTCTATGATGGATTCTATGATTGAATAGTAAAGGATGGGGTTGGGCAAGGCTAGAGATTTGTTCAAAGCTGAAAACAATTCTCTTTGCAATACAAACAAAGCTAAGCTCTCACTAAGTCTTCACAGAAAGCATCAGTGAGGGAAAACAGACAGCTCTGAAATTATTTCATAATGTTGACAAGCAGCCAATCAGAAGGTTAATTCTGAGTTGTCACTGAAGACTGAATTGTACAATGGATCAAAATCAGGACTATACATCAGTGCAGTGGGGACACAGAGGAAAAGGAAGATTTAGGGGAACAAGAAGAAACTTTAAGGGTGAAATCAAAGTCAATACAAAAGCATTTCTGACCTGATAAAATATCAAAAATGAAACACTAACAGTGAAAGAGCACATAAGCCATAAGATCCCTACCATATATGCTTTAGGCGATCAAATAAGACAAGGTACATGGAACCTTAGAATGATTGGGGTTGAAAGGAACCCTAAAAATCTCTAGTTTCATCTCCCCTGCCATGGACAGGGACACCTTCCACTCGATCAGGCGACTCAGAGCACCATCCAGCCTGGCCTGGAACACTTCCAGGCATGGGGAGTCCACAGCCTCCCTGGGCAACCTGTCCCAGGGCCTCACCACCCTCACAGTGAAGAATCTAATCTACATCTACCCTCCTCCAGCTTAAGGCCATCCCCTTGCCCTATCACAAAAAAGGAAAAGTAAAAAGGCCTGTGAAAAGTCCCTCTCCAGCTTGCTTGTAGGCTCCCTTCAGGTCGTGGAAGTGCTCTGAGGTCTCCCTGGAGCCTTTTCTTCTCCAGGCTGAGGAGCCCCAACTGACCAGCTCAGTGACTGTCCCCTGGACTTGCTCCAACAGATCCATGTCTGTTGTGTGGGGGCACCAGAGCTGGCCATGGCACTCAGGTGGGCTCTGATAAGGGCACAGTGGAGGGGGAAGGTCCCTTCCCATGAGAAAAGTCCCCTTACATAAGAAAACAATTTAATTTCAGCATAGTGCCTTTAAAATCAACACTGATTTTCTTTTAATCACATAATCCTCAATTTAAAAATATAATTATCGATTTAAAAGGGAAGAACATCTTTAAAGTAAGAACAGGAAGAGGGGAAAACGGATGCTAATTATCAAATAGATGGCTTGCTCACAGCACTAAGCTGCTATCAAAGCCACCTTTAAGATAAAAGAAGCACTGATAAGGCATGGTGTGTGCCTTGAAGGATAACCTCTAATTAAGGGACTGTTTCCTAAGGATGCTATAACCTTACTTTGGATTTATCACAAAAACTAAGAGAGAGCTTACTCTTAGTCTAATATTAGTGTTAGTCAATGCCCTGTCCATGCAGAGCATCTTTCAAGATTTTAAAGCCCAGCCATGGAGAGGTTTCTCTTTCCAGTGAAAACTTCTCCTCATTGCAAAGGTAATTGCAGTGGGAAGATAAGATCCTATCATCTATTAGCTGCCTTCAGTGAGGTCAGTGTCTGTCCCAGAGCAGGACATGCATTATCAGGGGCACATAGAACATACCTACTCCAAAAGCCACTCAGGTGTGTTTTAGGTAAGCCCACAAACATCCCCAGTTCAGCCCCTCTTCTGACAACCCTCTCTTAGGCCCCATAAAGCTGCCATTTCAATACCCTGGGTAGGAACCACCTTGTCTTCCACCACTGCCATGGACACAGAAAGGCTCAAACCAGATATTTTGAACTATTTAAGAATTTTTATATATTTTTTTACACCTAGTACACCAAGGTGCACATTTAGTCCAGCCGAGAGCACACTGCCTGTCTCAGAACTGAACACTAAGGCTTTGCTTATCAGCAAGCAATATCTGGTTCTCCCTTAACAACTTGGGCCCTGCTGTGAATTAGAAAAGAAATCAGTATCTTGTAGACAGGCACTGGAAACACATCAGGTGATAATTAAGATCAAACCACCAAAACAGACTAGAGACATTTTTAAATCATAGAATCATAGAATCATAGAATCATAGAATGGATTGGGTTGGAAAAGCCCTCCGAGATCATCAAGTCCAACCCTTGGGCCAACTCCAGTCCCTTTACCAGATCATGGCACTCAGTGCCACGGCCAATCTGCGATTAAAAATAGTAGCCACCTGACAAAAAAAAAAAACAAACTAATCACTTTTTTTGATTGAGTTAATTATGAAGAAACAAGGCCAAAACTCTGTGGCAACAATTCACAAGGATTTTTATGAATATAGGATCAAATTGCTAACGTGCCCTCTAGAAAAACAAACTCTCAGAAAATACTGGAGGCATGAATGGAACTCTAAGAACATCTCAAATTTCTTGCTCTACAGATCTCAGCAGAAGAGGCAGCAGACTTTCTGCAGGCAATATTGCATAGGGAGAAAGTTTGCACAGGTACAGGAATATGCCCAATGTCTAATTAATTAATTTTCATCATCATATTTAGGTAAGTAAGATGCACATGAATCTAGAATAAGTAAGTTGGGCTAAGAGAGAGCTACACTGTGAAGGTTAATGTATCTATTTAGAGCAACAGTGAGTTCCTATTATTCTCCCTAGCTGGTTTTCTCTTTTCAGCTCAGTTCAGCTCAGTTGCTGTCCTGAACTAAAAGGGGCACACCAGGCATGGCTCAGGGGGCCACAGGCTCTTCTTCTCTGACAAATAGGCTGCATACATATTGATTTTTGCCTACATGAATCTGATGATATCTTGTTAAAACTTAAGCTTTCATCAGAAATTAAAGTTTAAACAAAAAAGAAAGACAAAAGATTTAGAATTCAGAAAGCCATACTTCCTACACCAGAGCATTATATGTGGATTAAAACAAATTCTCTTTATGATATATATCATTAAATGGCACTGAATTTGTGCAGAGAGTTTTACGCTCTAATACTACCTCAAGCTCCTTTTCTTGATTTGAATTCAGTCTTTTAGTTACTGTAATAGGTTTAGATTAGGAAGTGGAACTATTCAGCACAGACGTAGTATCATACTCATTGTGATGATCCTGTGAGATTGGTGCAGTTAATGTTTTCCAAATCTCACTCATGAAGGGCTTTCTGTGAGCATAATGTGACTGTATGTTAAATCCAGCCACTAGTGAGAGAGTTCAGTGCTGTATAAGCTCTCCAGTTTGCCAGACAACTGCAGGCAACACCAGCCTCGTTGCTCTTCTCTGGACCCGCTCCAGCACCTCAATATCTTGCCTGAACTGGGCCCCTCAGTTGAGGCAAGAGATTGAGGGGCTGGAGCAGGGCCAGAGAAGAGTAAGGAGGCTGGAGAAGGGAGTGGAGCACAAGTGCTGTGGGGAGAGGCTGAGGGAGCTGGGGGTGTTTGTGCTGGAGAAGAGGAGGCTGAGAGGTGACCTCAGCACTGTCTGGAACTCCCTGAAGGGAAGTTGTGGCCAGCTGGGGGTTGGTCTCTTCTCCCAGGCACTCAGCAATAGGACAAGGGGGCACGGGGGGCTAAGAGGAGGCTGAGAGGTGACCTCAGCACTGTCTGGAACTGCCACATCAGGGAAGTTGTGGCCAGCTGGGGGTTGGTCTCTTCTCCCAGGCACTCAGCAATAGGACAAGGGGGCACGGGGGGCTCAAGCTCTGCCAGGGCAAATTGAAGTTGGAGAGCAGAAAAACTTCTTTGCAGAGAGAGTGCTGAGGGATTGGAATGGGCTGCCCAGAGAGGGGGTGGATTCCCCATCCCTGGAGGTTTTTCAGCTGAGCTTGGCCGTGGCACTGAGTGCCATGATGTGGTAAAGGGAGTGGAGTTGGACCAAGGGTTGGACTTGATGATCTCACAGGTCTTTTCCAACCCAATCCATTCTATCATTCTGTGATTCTATGATTGTATGATTATTTTATTTTTTCTGGCCTATTTTTAAGAAGACTTTTTTAGCAGTTGACATATGAAATGAAACAAGATGTTTTGTGACGTACTTTGGAAAAAAGATAAATACATAAATGGAAAGAATACTTGCAGGAGCAAAGAAATACTGAGGACTGAGCCACTTTCAGAAACTTCAACTGAGTTGTATTTTAGAGATGGCAGAAATGTTTGGGCACTGCACTTTTATGTGGGAAGCAGAAACAGCATTTCTAAGAAGTGTCAGTTCATGTTTCTCCCTATCCCTGGTTTTGCACATGTTGGTACAGCTGCAGGTGCAGTTTATGACACATCTGGAAGATACAGAAGTTTTCTTTGCTTCTCTTTTTCTTAGAGCAAGATATGAAAAATTCATATTATTGTCAAAATTCTGCACTGCCATGGACCAAACAACATTTATTCAAAAGTACTGCAAAAATCATGGCAAAATACTCCCAGGCATGAGCAGATCCCTTCCAGGATGAGATGCTGGAGGGGTTTTAAGGACAGCAGAGACAAAGCACTTTTTTTTTGTGGTTGATTGTTTGTTTGTGGTTCTGTCTGTTTGGTTTGTTTCTGTTTTTCCAGAACAAACCCAGATAATTGCTCGTGGATTTTTAAAATTAGACTTTTGTTGTGGTAATAAAAAAAATCAACAGCAGAGCTCTCACAGAGCAGCATGGCCATAGAAATCTAGTCCTCATTTGTATGAAAGGGGAATTACAAACTGAGTTCTGCTCTTTATTTCCCTCACATTCAGAGTCCTCCTTCTCCACCTGAACGTGGTTATTATTCCACCTTCAGACCAGCATTGGAATACTCCAGTAGAAGCTTTTACTTTTCATTTCTTCTTTACCCGTGAGTCCCCATTTCTGATGTAAGGTGATTTACATTCAAAGGTTTAAAAAAAAGAAAGAAAAAGAAAAGAAGGTTCCTCCTCCCTCCTCAAAGCACAAGCTCAGCTGAATTTTCTAAATATTATATAAAGCACAGCAACAGCAAACCCTCAGTTCTGAGCCAGGATGCTCCCAAGCATCTTTCATGCCATGCAGCCTGGTTATGCTGTGTCCCAAAATCCTGTTTATTCTGCCACACAAGGAGTTAGCATGACTGAAAAAACAGAAAAACTAAGAGTTTCCCTTCATCTAAAGAAGCTGATGGGATACTAATCCATAAAGATGCTGTTAAAGATTCAAACACAGGAAGGTGGTGTTGGTAGGAGCCCCCTCAGAGGATTTTTCTCACCATACCAACACAAAAGGTTTAGGCTTGGAGTCCCAGGACTGAGGACAAAGATGGCTGATGGCTTTTAGATTCCAGCTGAATGGTGGGGTGGGCTGAGAAAACAGAACCNGAGAGAGGGAGTCCCTGTGAGTGTTCACCCCTTGTCTCTGCCTCGCTGGGAACAGACTGAGAATTCCCCCTGCAGCCAGCCCAGGTGTGACACTGACACTGTCCATAAACAGAACTGCTCCAGGAGGAACCTGCAGTTTGGGGGTTGTTCTCTTTTGGTTTTACCTTTGGTGCTGGGGGAGTAGTTTGCTCTGGTCTGTTTACAGTTATATCTCTGTCCACATATATATGTATAAATATGGTAGTTAAGAACAGTTATCCTTCTTATGTCCATTTTCTAATTAAAGTTCCTTTTTCTTAAATTTAATAAACAGTGATGTGATAATTGTGGAGTAATCTCCTCCTCTCTTGCTTTGGTAAACATTTTGGTTTTCCCTCAAACTAAGGCAGATCTGACTTGTAGCATTTAGTTTGCTCCATGGACTGCAGCTCAACCATTCTAAGTAATCCCATTCTAAGTGCAAATTCCATTCAGAGGATTTCTCTACAAGCAGAAAGCATTGACAGTCCAACAGCAAAGCTCAGAGAACACATATTTGCCATATGCCATGGGCTCATAGAGATTCATTTTAAGGGAATTTTGGAAACAGTCTTCTGTATTCCATCATGATCTTCAGAAGCAGAAGATTGAACACCAGAGATTCCTGGGAAGTTAGAGCTCCTAATGGAAAGCATGATTTTTATACATACTAGCTCAGGATTAAAAATGAGGCATGAAATGGGATCCAGCCCTGGGGACACGGCCCAACTCCACAGTGAGTTTTGGGCAGTGCAGCAGCAAACTGATGGATTGCAGCATTTCTGTGCCTTGTAATTCCTGTCCATGCACTCTGGGACACGTCACCATGCAGAGCAGTGAGGGAAGGATTTATAAAAAACCTGTTTGCAGTAAACAAATGCCATCTTTCCACCTTTCCACTCTGGGCTCTGAACACCCTATTGCTCAAAGCAAAGGAATAAAGACACCCAGGCTCCATTCCTGCCACTGAGCTAAAGCAAGAAAAGCCTCCTGAGCACTGACTGTGGATGGCACTCAGCAGTGAGCTCTGAAGTTACTTGGACACACATAAACCCAGGCATGACCAGCCCTGCTGTCCCACAGAAATCTGTTCTGGAAGTATCTGTACTCTCAGGCACCTTTGTGTGTAATCCCTGCTGATGCCAACGTTATTTTTGGGCTCAAACAGAGAGAAGAAACACCTGTTTCCCTGACTCTGCCTTAGCAAATGCACACCAGCTGCTGTACAACATATTAGCACTGTTTTCTTAAAGGCTCTTAAACATTTAAGTGTTTTGTGAACACTGAAAACAGAAGAAAAGTATTATTTGCAAGGAAAGAAATTAAAACAGCCTACAAGCACCAAATTCATACTTTACTTGGAGACTTTAATTTAATCCTGACTACATTTACATGTAAATTCACAATGATATAAGAATGCAGTTTCTTGTCCTCAGGGGTAAAAAAATACCCTCAGAGAATCAATCTTTATTATATGTAAGGGGGAAAAAAAAGAATATGAAGCAACAGAACTGTTACAGAGCACACTTTTTCAGGCAAATGTTGGTAAAAGAAGATTCCAAAGAGCACAGTGTTCTCTATTAGCAGGAGAAAAAGCATTTCCCTCTGTGTCTACGCTTCTAGAGAAGACAAGTACGTCAGGGATGCTGCAAAGTTCTGCTTGGCAGAAACAATGCCAAGAACTCTGGAATCTGCAGAGACATTGCCTGTCTCTTCCTCACCTCATCCCTCTGCTCCTTGGAGAATCCTGTTCCCAGAAGTTCCATGAGGAAGCACAAAGACTCCATCTCACTGCTCTGCAGTGGAATCTGCATTACAATCAGGTGCAAGCACCCAGGAGTTCTGCACTGCTGGAGGAGGGGTTGGTTTGACCTTCCATCACTGCCACCAAGAGCAGAGATCAGATCTGTGGATCACTCACCTTCTGGCCATGTTAAGGGACCTCTTAGAGACAGGACTCAGAGTTCTGATTGCCTCAGAATGGCACAGAATGAATCCCCTTGCAATGGACCAGCCTCAGAATGGCACAGAATGAATCCCCTTGCAATGGACCAGCCTCAGAATGGCACCAAATGAATCCCCTTCCCATGGACCAGCCTCAGAATGGCACAGAATGAATCCCCTTGCAATGGACCAGCCTCAGAATGGCACAGAATGAATCCCCTTCCAATGGACCAGCCTCAGAATGGCACAGAATGAATCCCCTTCCAATGGACCAGCCTCAGAATGGCACCAAATGAATCCCCTTGCAATGGACCAGCCTCAAACTGGCACCAAATGAATCCCCTTGCAATGGACCAGCCTCAGAATGGCACCAAATGAATCCCCTTGCAATGGACCAGCCTCAGAATGGCACCAAATGAATCCCCTTCCAATGGACCAGAAAACAAACCTGAGTTTCAGGAATTGGAATGTGTAAATGGGATGAACTGCAAAAGACACACAAACATGTTCTGTGACCTCCACTGTCTCCAGTTTGCTTCTGGGTTTGTAGTTCTGCCCTTAACAAATAAAAGGTTAATGGGTGATTATAGCAATCTTTTAATTTGCAGTCATTCCAGATAAATTGAAATCAACAGAGAAATGTAAATTAATATATGGAAAAATAAATATTTTAGAAACAAGTTATAAATCCTGATTTGTGTGACACAACCTTAGGGGAGAGAAGATCCCCCAGGAAGTGGCAATTTTTAAAATACACTGGTTTACTGGTGTATAAAAAGCTCAATGAAACCACTTGAAATTTTAAATCTTAGCAATGTAAAGAGAAGGGGTTTGTTTCCTTATAGTGCTCTGCTATATTGAACTTGCACAATTCTTACTTACAGAGTCTGAATTTTAGGAGACTGAGAGAAGCCATGACTGAAACATAAACCCTCAGAACTGTCTTTGTTATTTGGGCTTTTAGACATTAAATCCAAGCCAGGGGAATTTCCAAGACACACCAGTGGGAAAATCAAAATTTTAAGGTGACTTAATTTCCAGAGCCTTAGTTTTATAAGCTATACCTGGTTTATTTATTATTAATACCCTCAGATATTAATTACACAATTTATGCTTCTTTAACATATTCTTGCTCACAATGAGATCTTATAAAAAGCTGTACAGTAATATTTTAATTTAAGAGATACAAGACTGAACTGCACATTAACTTTCCCTGTGGGCAACCTGCCAAACACCAGCAGATACACAGAAATATCTATCCCAGCACCAGAGCAAATGATGGGAGTTTTAAGATCACAGTCTGTATTTGCCCAAGGTCCTTAAAACCCTATTTCTCATTCCACAGTAAGGCAGAGGGGCAGAGTAATAGAAGGAATGAGCAATCTGGTTATCTATGCAAGTTTTTAAGTGTGACTTTGGAGCATTAATATGGCCCAGCAAGCAGTGCAAACAGCCTTGACTTTGTTTCTCCCACTCCACCTTCCTTGGGGTGTTATTCTAGTCCAATTTACCAAGGTGTTAAAATGCCAGGACTTTGTTCACTCCCCAGCATGCTCGACAATCTCAGCTGCATGGGACAAAGACATGCAAACAAATAAAAAAAGAGGGCTAGATAATGCAAAAAAAAAAAGCCACAATTCTTAAAAACAAAAAACCCCACAAAAACACAAAAAAACCCAAACCAAACCAAAACAAAAACCAACCAAACAAAAAAAACCCAAAACCCAGAAAAACCCAACAAAAAACTCCCAATCAAATAATAAAAACCCAAACTGTTACAGGGAATTTGTTTTTTCTTTAATTTTGTTTTCTCTTCAAGAAAAAAAAAGTGAATAATAAGGATACTTAGTGTACCTTGCATACTATTCAGATATTTACATATTAATCCCTGACTGGGATTATGCACCTACTAAACCACAAGTTTAGCTCCTCACTGCCACAGATGACTGTCCCAGGCAGTTTAACCTCCTGCTACCTCACATCAAACCAACATATACACATCAATCCATCTCAGTTAACCTGCAGCACTCAATCCATTTCCTAAGCATCCTTCTCCTATGCCCTCCTTTCCATTGCAGTTTTTCCTGTCTTAAAAAGATCCAAGGATTTGTCCATTTTTTCTCTAACTCAAGACAAATAGTCTTTAGACTGTCTAAATCCTCTCCCCTTACTCCATTTTTTTTCCTTGTAGCTCCAGTTCCTGCTAAAAGACTAAGATGAAGCAAGGAAAAAGAACATTTTAGGTCGATGCAACCAGCAGAAAAACAGGTTTTAACTCCCAAAGATTCAACTTCAGCCTTAGAATTCAGCTTTCTGTCAAATCTTTCATTTGTGCAGAGCTGTGGGCTCTCATTCCAACATCAGAAGGATGGATTTAAAGCTACATTACCTGTCTCTTCAGGTATAAATGTACAGCTCACTGCTGGCCTGGAAAATGTACTGAATTCCTTCTCCTGTGATTTCTCACATTGAAATGTCACCATGAAACCTGAGCAACCAGAAGCCATCCACCATCCACTGCTCTCTGGGAATACATCAGGGAAACTGCAGGAGAGCAATTGAGGAGCATTCTGTGTTGAGGGACTGGCTTTGCACAGCTGGAAATCAGATCACTAATCACAGCCACCTATCTCAGTCAGGATCATCCAGCAGCATCCCAAGGTGGGAGCCACAGAACACTGACACTGGCTCATTCTGGGGCATTGAGGACTCTGCTCAACACAGATTTGCAGAAACAAAGGTAATCTCAAAGTACAACAACAACAACAACAAAACCATTAGGATTACTTTAAAAAGGAAAATACAGTGCAACAAAGTGGCCTAGCAGTTAAAATGACACTAAAAATTATGAGAAAAGGGACCTCCTGAACTAAACTTTCCCAGGTAACAAAAGACACACATAAATATTTTCTAGTTTCTGAGGCATTTTTGTAGTTCTATTATATGTACAATGTGAACTGATGTCCAAACTAAAGGGCGTGTTGAAATGATTTTTCTTACATAATTGCGAAGTGCTTCACCGTCATGCCCTGTGTGTCCTTTTTTAAAAAAGTTTTTCCCTCTGTGCTAGAATTGCCTTTCCCATTCTCTCAGTGCTGGGAGGGCAGGGACTGGGAGTGTCTCCCGAGTGCTCTGCTGTTTCCTACTCCAGTTCAGCCTTTTACACTCATTTCTGAGGAGCTTTCGCTCAGGAGGTGCCATCCTTCCCCCAGAGCAGCTGCTGAAATAGCACTTCACACAAACAGAAAGGCAAACAGCACTTCTAGAAGAAATGTTGTGAGAAATACAGAGCAGGTCTAAATCCCTTGTCATCTTTACAAAATCCTCCTACAATTTTCCCAAGACTACAGGCCTGTATAAATTCTCTTTGAGCCCTTGAAAGTTCTTGTCTTGCATTCTCTGAATGCAAAGCATTCTGCATTGCTATATAAAAACTTCTGCTATTACACTTCACTTTTGCATCTATCTGGTTTTAGATGAAATAAGAGTTCAAGATGCAGAATCCAGAATAAACACCTTGAGTGTTGGGTTGAGCTGTGGGCCCCTGAGTTGAGGCAAGAGATTGAGGGGCTGGAGCGGGGCCAGAGAAGAGCAACGAGGCTGGAGAAGGGAGTGGAGCACAAGTGCTGTGGGGAGAGGCTGAGGGAGCTGGGGGTGTTTGTGCTGGAGAAGAGGAGGCTGAGAGGTGACCTCAGCACTGTCTGGAAGTGCCACATCAGGGAAGTTGTGGCCAGGTGGGGGTTGGTCTCTTCTCCCAGGCACTCAGCAATAGGACAAGGGGGCACGGGGGGCTCAAGCTCTGCCAGGGGAAATTGAAGTTGGAGAGCAGAAAGAAATTCTTTGCAGAGAGAGTGCTGAGGGATTGGAATGGGCTGCCCAGAGAGGGGGTGGATTCCCCATCCTTGGAGGTTTTTCAGCTGAGCTTGGCCGTGGCACTGAGTGCCATGATCTGGTAAAGGGACTGGAGTTGGCCCAAGGGTTGGACTTGATGGTCTCGGAGGTCTTTTCCAACCCAATCCATTCTATGATTCTATGAATAATCTTATGGCAATGACTGTAGATACTGCCTACCTTTCCAAAAGGCAGATATAAACCAAAACCAGAGTCTCACCTTCTAGATGTAAGAAAAACACAAGGACAGAAACCCACAAACCAATAACCAAAAGCAAAGACAGTGCTACTGAACTATTTTTAGCCACCCAAAGCCTGGAGGAGGATCCTCATTGCTGTAGCAGAGGCTGCAAGGGACAACCTTTTTCCTACTGCAGAAGTTATCAGCTAAGCACAGGAGGAGAGCACACAAGGAAACATCTGCTCATGCTTGCACAGCAGACTGCAGCTTTCCCTGTTCTGGCAGGGACACTGCAACACATCTGCTCTCAGGGAGAAGTACAACACCAAAGGATAGGGATGCAGCGTGGAAGAATGCATCAACACAGACTGTTCCTGACTGCCAAACATGTTCTCACCAGTGACTCCTCAGAATCCTCCCTCCCTTCAGCCTTTCCAGCAGTGCAGCAGCTGGGGGGATTCATGAGGACACCAAAACCCAAATGCAAAGGTAAGATCTTCCATAAAGTGAGAACACTGGAGAATTTTCCACAGTTTCGGCCTAGAGCTTGAAGATTGGACTCATCCTGAAGTTTTGCACTTCTTGTTTGTTTGTTTGTTTTCCCCAAATGAACCAGAAGGTGTAATTGACATAAACACACATAAACAAGGAAAGGGAGGAATGTTCCTTACTGGTACCATCACAGCAAGTCCCTGCTAATAACCCTGGAGTTCCTGGTCCTCATGAGTCTCCTGAAGAAGAGACCTGCAAGTCACCCAGGCAGTGTCTGGTCTCATCTCTGTCACCAGCTGAGCTGGTTTGTTTTTGTTTTTTTTCCTTTTCTAAGTCTGATGTGATGGGATAGTTAATTGATTATCTATTTAGATGATGTAGTGAAGTTTCTATACACCCAGAGACAGAATTTCCTCAACTCTACAATGCAGCTCCATCCAAAGTTCACTCAGACCTCATTAATTCCTAAGAGAGCACATAGAAGGGTGGAGTTCACAGTGGAAGTCTACAGAAAAATTCAGTTATTTTATTGCATCACCTTTATAAATAGCCTTTTTGCTTATTAATGTGTCCTTATCAGCATACTCTGCACAAATGACACATTTTAGTCAAGGCCACAATTCATTCAGATGACAAATTCTATTTGACTATTGCAGAAATGTGACCAAATTTTTGGCTATTTGGCTGCAGGTTTCTAATTTTGCTTTACAAAAAAGACATCAGTAATGGACTTCAGCAGGGAACAAGAGTTAAATATTATATGGGCAGTGTTACATTTTCTATGCATTAAGATGTTAGAAGAATAATATGTTTTTTAAAATAATTTTTTTCATTTATACATGAAAAGCCATCTGAAAATGATATTTTAACTCTGAATAATAATAAGAAGAGTAGCAAATTATAATTTGTGTATAGGCAAAAAAACTGACTTTACCCAGCACTGGATTTAAACTTAAACTTTTTCTTTTTGAATAAATAAATAATTTATATTGTAAAGATGGATGTAAAAATATGTTAATGGATTAGTTTTTAATGAGCTGTTGAGAATAGTACACTTATATTTGAGATGTTTACTCTTAGGAATACGTGGAGTGAGATGGTAATGCCTAACATGCATTTCCTAGTTAAAGAGAAGTGAAGCAAGTCTGAGGTAAAGGTTTTTCTGAACCTCTCAGGACTTTGTTTGTTCCCCTGTTCCTCCATTCAGGATGTGCATCCTGCATCGTGCCTGGGAAGGGGAGTCTCACCTAATGCATCAGCCTTCCATCAGGGAAGGAATATTTTTCAGAAACACTGAAGACCAAATTCAGAGGTAATTACAATGAGTTTCTGAAGGGAAACTGTGTTGGGAAATATCACAGTTAAACATGAATTAAAAAATAATATATATATATATATATATATGTATATATATATATACACATATATATAATTTTCCCTAAGACATTGTGTGCAGTGGAAAATTCAGGAGCAGTTTGAGCCATGATCCACCTGCCCCTCTCACCACAACAGTATCCAGCAGTTGGCTGCACTCAACAGTGTGCTGTGGAATGGACCTGCTGTTCCCCAAGGAAGAGCTGCCTCTTACTGTTGCAATGATGACTTGACATTAAAAACCTGGGATGTTTGTAACGTTCAACAGACACCATGTCCTGGCTCAGCAACTGAGACCACAGTGTGGGTGTGCCCAAAGCTGGGCATTCCAAACCCTCTGGGCCATTGCCCAGCAACTCTTCCCAATGGCCCATTGGCAGCAGCTGCCCAGGGCACAGCTGAGCCCTCAGCCTGGCAGCTGGCTGGGAAAGAAGCCTGGCAGAGGAGCTGGGAGAACTCCCCTCCAGGGACTCCTTGGCACCTCCACACCCACCTGAGGGCTCAGCTCTGCTCAGGGGCCAGCAACCATTCCAAAATCCCCCCTGACTGCCAGAGTCACATCCCCCACTCTGCAACTCCCTGCCCTGGGGGACCCACTGGGGGCTCCCATCTGCACCTGAGGGGAGACAATCTTGGCCTTTGGGGACTTCTGGGACCACTCATCAGATCCAGAAGAGGAGCAGAACCTGGACAGGAGACTACCACTCTCCCCCAGACTGTGACATCATCTGCACCAACAGGTTTTTCAGTTCCACGTGGTTCCTTTGGACTCGGGGGAACCCCGTGGGGCTCAGCACAGGGGCCACCAAACCCCACTGTGTTTGTGCCCCAGGGGGCTGGGTTACACTGCTGGGTTTGGGGGTTAAACCCAATTTCTCTTTGTGTCATTGCATTTATTGTGATATTGTTATTAAATGGTAACTCTGACTTATCATCTCTCTTGTGTTGGGTTCGTTTCTCCTGCTGGTTTTCCTTTAAACCAGCACAAACCACTATTTATGGAAGCACTATACATATATATATATATATAACTAGTATTTGCAAACCTGAAGAGGTTAATCTCTATAGCTGTTCTTATGTTATCTACAGTACTCAGAATTTCAGTCCCACCTCCACTCCTCACTGCATTCCAGACAGTAAATACTAACCCAATGCAGTAAATCTGGATGAAAATCCCACTGTTTTATTTCTTATCTACAAACCAGATTAATTTATAGTGCTGAGGTATTAAAAACAAATTCTGCTAGACTTTTAATTCAACAGGTTAATTGTTGAAAACTCTAAAAAAATAATATAAACTTGGCAAATACGAATTTTAGTCTTTTCAATAACCTTGTTGGGAAAAAAAATGGTATCAAAATGAACAAAGAAGAAAGAACAGATTGAAAATTCCAGACACAGAAGAACCACTTTTGCTGGGCAGAAAATAAAACTAGTAACGGTATAAAAGCCTAAATATATGGAGTAGATAAAAATATGGATTTTAATGACCCCTGTGCCCACAGAGGCAAAAGATACAGTATGTGACAAAAGATCAATGGGTGCTCATATTTTAAGAGCTTGCTAACTGCACTGTGTAGAAGAGATAAAAGAATTCATGCAAGGGTTTGAAAATCTGGACCAAAAGATAGGGAGTCCAGGCTGGCAAGAAAATTGAGGCTAGTGGAAGGCTCTGTGGGCAGCACATACCAGGGTGTAGCTTCCTGAGCTGGCAACTCCATTATTTCTGGACCAATGTGCTTCAATAATTGTAGGAGGCTTTGTTTGGGTTTGGGGGTTTTTTGTTGTTGTTGTTTGGGGTTTTTTATTTTGTTTATTTGTGTGTGTGTGTGAGTGTGAGTGTGTGTGTGTGTGTGTGTGTGTGTGTTTTGGTGTTGGCTTGCTTTTTCTTTTCCCCCACAGGCACAAATCATCAGTGAATAAACCCCTCGACACGACTGTACTCTGAGCAATTGGGAAAACTTGACAGAATTTAACTCTGAGTTTAACTCTGTGTTGTAAAAATAAATCCAGACAGTTATTCTGCCAGAGGAGTTTGCCAAGGAGAGAAAGGATGCTAATAACCAGCATAATTTTCTTTATATTGCAGCTGGGAAGTTGTTCTCCAGGAACACATACTTTTAAATTCAGGGCTAGATGGGACCTGCTCTTGCTGTCACAGTCTGGACCCACCAGAACATTTTTCTGTCCTATCCTTCTGAATTATAGTCTGAAATGATCCATGGCCAGTTTATATCCACTTATTACTACACCAGTAATTATCCTTTCTCTTAAAAATCTATTACACCTCCTCGATGTCTATGCTGCTGAAGTCTTTTCAGAAAATATTCATGTATTCTTCCAAGTTTACTTATGCTCATGAAACAATCCATGTTTTCAAATTAGTGTCTCTTTATACTTTTTCAGACCCTCTTTCTTAGTTTCCATATCACTAATTTGATTGGTTTTACTTGTACATATACAAAAGTAAATATATATAATATAATTAAACATATATCAAATATATATTTTTATATAGAATGAAGAAGATTAGAAGAAAAATATTATGAATGGCAGATATGGAGAACAGAATGTTAGTACAGATTGAGGTCCACAAATGGAATTGAAGATAGAACTGAGTGAGTAAAGGAGTAGATATAAATAATGATGCAGAGAGATATTTTTGGGGAGTGAGCAGTCAGGAGTCACCAAAATCACTCCAGTAAGGATAAAACATTACAGAGGATTATCTATGGTTTTTAGGGCATGGAAATAAAAAATGTTGTAAATTTACCCACTCTCAGAGATGTATTAAAATCACTGAGTAGGTATCAGTCATGACAATGCTGAATGTTGGGTCCCAGCCTGAGCAACCACACTAAGGAGAGACCACAAAACAAATCAAGAAGCTCTGAGTGTCCCAGAGCAGGCACTGAACAAAGGATGTTGCAGCTACTCCAGCACCTGTATCTCCTGGAGGTGTGACCCAAAACTGTGAGGACAGAATTGAACAGCAGGACTGCAAGTCTGTGGAGCGTTACCCACTTCATGCATGTCTTCAGAAGAACAGGCTTATTATAATTGGATAAAACTCATTTTTCTTTTCAACCTCTGGACATCTCTGTCTGCTAATTGTAAGCTGTTTCCCTCTTCAGAGCTTCATGGAAATTGCAGACAATTTGCTGTTCTAGTCTTTGCTATTTGCTTATTTGTTACTCTATTTGCCTCAACCATGTGACAAAACTTGGCAGTTTTGGACCAGTGCATTCCTCCTTTAGCCACTGGAGGCTCGTCTGCATTTCAGCCAAAGGTATTGGTGTGCCACACATTCAGCCCTAAATTACCTAAATCTGCCAGAGTGCTGTTTATCACACATGTGTGTAACATATCATGAAGCTCAGTGTGGGCATGGAAAATTATCCCTCCAACATGGCAAGAACACAGTGAGGCCTTTTGCTTACATTTAACCTCCCATTCCAATCCTCCCTCCAGCACACCCATAACACACTATTTTTTTTTTTCACAGACTGTTCTGAGTGGGAAGGGACCCACAAGGATCATCGAGTCCAACTCTTAAGTCAACGGCCCACACAGGGGATTGAACCCATGACTTTGGCATTATTACAGCCAAGTTTTAACCAACTGAGCTGATCTCACCAGAGAGGTAATAATGACTCATCTGAAGCTCCTCTGGGCAAGAAAAGCTCCCACTATGAAATAGCAGCTACTTGAAATAAAATCTTTCCTCTCAGCCTATTTGTAAGAACACACAACTTCAGGGTTGTCTATAAAAAGATCCTCTCATTCTCCTGGTTCCATCTTCCCCCACCTCATTCCACAAGTATTTTTCCATCCTGTTCCCTGCTGCTGAGGAGAATAAGCCCCTTCCCAGCTTTGCCTTCCAGAGGAACTCCCTCCTGATGTCTCAGGGCTGTGATACACAGCTCTTGCAGAACGCTTGTGAAAGAGAAAAGAGACCAAAAAAAACCACCCTTGTTTTGTGAAACTTCTAACTCTACTTTGCAAAATGTTGTTTGCAGAGCAAAGCTGCTTAAGGCATGAACAGCAGGAAGTGCTGGAGTCACTTCGTTCTGGTACAGACTGTCCAGCAAGTATAGAAACCATGGATTAGAAGTCATACATTAAAGTAAGCTGGACACTTCCATAGGATGAAATGGTAAAGAGCCAAGATTTTGTAAAGTTAAAGCCAAGGGTTTACAAGTTTGACAGGTCCTGTCACTGAACAAAGAAAAGGCAGAAGTCCAACAATGATGAAGTCACTTCAAGACCACCCGAGGGATGAAGTCAGGAGAGCACTCCCCAAATTCAAAGCCAAAAGGAAAGCTCCACCCAAGATTCCACCCAGTCATTAATATGGAAATTAGAAGGGGTTAATTATGAACTTAAGGCTAGAAATGGCTCATTTTACACAAACCAGCCAGGCAAGTTTTTGCCCAGCATAAACTGGCTTTGCCTCCAAGGCTGTCAATAAATCCCTTTGCTGCTAAAAAGACAAAAAGCTTCTTAGCAGTTATTTATTTTGAGGCATTTTTGGCTGTCACTGGAGATGGCTGGAGGCATCAGCTGACCTCTGCTGCCCATAGCCAGTTGCTGTAGGAACCTTCTCTCAAGTGTTTGCTGAGGCAGAAGATTCTTCTCCCACATTTTGCCTTTGGAAGAATAAGGATCCAGCCATGGAAAAGGTAGATTTCTCTGGGAACTTGGCAAGAGAGACAGGCAGTACTTTTTCCTGCCAGCCATCATAACAGACAGCAATTTGTGCCACCACCTTCTTGTGCTTTTATCACACCTTAATGGATCTCAGGCATTACTGTGGTACCTCAGGATTTTAGTGTGTTTTTGTAGATTTTTAGAACCACACAAGTTGCATTGATTCTTCTTGGTTGCTCACATCCTAAGGTCAGTCACTAAAGCCCTTTCTCACAAACTGTGAGCTTTCTCATACCCTGCCAAGGCCATGGGGTTTGTGAGAAGCCACCTGCAAATAGCGAGAAGACAAAACAGAAGAAGGCCTGGAGGTCCTGGAATATCTCCAAGGGCAGTTCTGAGGACCCCCCATGGGTGGGGCACTGAGGGAAGTGAAGATCATGGTTGGTTATCAATATCTCATGGTTTGTTATCAAAACTGAGCTTGGCCGTGGCACTGAGTGCCATGATCTGGTAAAGGGACTGGAGTTGGCCCAAGGGTTGGACTTGATGATCTGGGAGGTCTTTTCCAACCCAATCGATTTGATGATTCTGTGATTGTATCTTATATGTAAATTAGCAGAGAAGTTATAAAATTGTAACATTCCTGGTCATGGGGTGCAGACCTTCTGGTGTGCACCTTAGAGGCTTCTAATAAAGGTAACCTGTATATCTTTCTCCATTAAACTGTTTTTGAGTGCCTATTTTCTCAGGAATGGGCAACACCTGATTGACAAAATTCCTAGAGAAAACAGATTACAAGAGGATCTCAGCTCCCACTAAAACAAAACACATAGAAAAAAAAAATCAGCATGATAAATTGCTGAGTTCTCAGAATCTGAAACAACAAGGAAATCAAAAGACTTAAACCCACAGTTTGAATTTAAAAGGCTGTTTCACAACATGCAAGGACTAGGCTTATGGTTCTTTTAAACTTGGCTTTTTGTACTACTCCTGTTAATTTTGTTTTGTACTCAGGTACAGGCCAAGATTTTTATCATTGGACAATTTATTCTCTTCATGTCTTTATGTTCATGTTGTTCGCACCTAAAAATTCTGTGACTTTTCCTTCCTGTCACCTTCTTAGAAATTCTGAGAATCCAGGTAGTTCCTCTACCACACAGGCATGGGAATATTGAGCCTGAAGGGTTACCAACTTTTGAAAAAACTTCTCTGGTACCTTCACAAGTTGATTAAGAGAGAGCTGAAGTTTTAAACACAATTTATCAGACTTTGGCTCTTCTCAACTTCCCCCACCTTCTACCTGTGCTTTCCTTGAGTAATGACTTGGGTTTTCCTGATTTGCCGCCAGAATGACTCAGAGACTGACACTGTGTCAGGGCTCAGATGATGGATGGAGGAAAAATGCAGAAAAAGATGCTAAACAGTAAATATTCTGTTAAAGCCCAGTAAACCCCCAAAGATATTTTAAATAATCTCATTCATTGGACAGGATTTCAAGTGATGACTTTGCCATCTGTCTGGGTGCTTGCACATTGCAAGAGTTTGCACGTCAAAGCAAGAGGCATTTGATCATGCCAACACTTTTTGATGTATTAGTTAATTATAACACAACTCAATATAACAATGATCAGTTTATGAAAACCAAATTAAGTATCCTCTTAGGATTATTTTTCAAAGCGCAATATGTTTCTCATAATGACAAATAATAAGGGTGAACCGCTGGGTTTAATTTATTAATTTATACTAATTATTTGATTCCAGAGGGACAAAACTCAGTAAAATCTTAGAAATAATCTGTCTGTGTGAGGAGAGATGTACAGCAAATAGATGAAATTTGGCTACTTGATGCATATGGTCTGTGGTTTTTTCCATCATAGCTACTACTCCAAAAATAATTTCAAAGACTGATTATGGTGGCACAGGACAAGAAATACAACTCAGCATATTTTCAATGAGAAAACAACTTTTTTATGTTTGTTTTTACAACATTAAAGTTTGATTAAGGTCATTCCTAATTTAAAAAAAAAAAATCAAAACCGACACACTCAGCACATCTTTTTAACATCCTTCTACAGCACAAAACATTTTACAAATGCTGAAATACTTCAGGATGAGATAAACATCTACCCAGGACCACGTCCATTTCTAAGCAGAATGATGTATTAATCCCACAGTCATTTTGTCAGTGCAACACAATTTGAAGTTATCCATTCCCTGCTGAAGGAGGAGTAAAACAGCCAAATCTATTGTGTTTTAATGGTTTTTCCTCACCTCAGATGAGAGAAGGAAGGAAAACAGGTAAAGACTGATGATGATTTTATAAACCTTCTGCACTACAACTCTTTCACATCTTGTGTTTCCAAAACTTCTTGAATGACAAAGAAAGGTACCAAGGGAAAATCTCAGGGTTTATTATCCAGGATCCTGCCTGCTTTGACATGGGTTTAAAATATGTGGGATGCACAACCCCTTGCAGCGCTCCAGGCTGGGCACAGAGTGGCTGGAGAGCAGCCAGGCAGAAAGGGACCTGGGGGGACTGAGGGACAGGAAGCTCAAGAGGAGCCAAGAGTGTG
>VWZD01012178.1:59832-76734 GCA_013396695.1 Sakesphorus luctuosus | reverse complement strand
ATCAGGGGGGAAGGAAGGATCAGGGGGGAAGGAAGGAGCAGGGGGAAAGGAAGGAGCAGGATGGGAAGAAAGAGCAGGGGAGGAGAAAGGAGCAGGATGGGAAGGAAGGAGCAGGATGGGAACGAAGTAGTGAGGGAAAGGAAGGAGTAGGGGGAAGGAAGGAACAGTGGGGTAAGGAAGGAACAGGGGGTAAGGAAGGAGCAGGGGGAAGGAAGGAGCAGGAGGAAGGAAGGAGCAGGGGAGTCTGTAAGGGAACAGACTCACACAACAGTGCTGGAGGACAAGCCAGGCAGAGTCAGAGCTGCCTATTGTAACAAATATTTAAATTGTCCATACTGTCCATTATAAAGGACTCCAGACCAGTCTGTCCACTAAACTGCCCCTGATCTCAGTGCTGATGGAGGTGGAATCATTGATGCACTTGAAGGATGACATTCCAGAAGTGCTGCAGCCTGTTTCCAAAAGGGATATTCACAGCAACAGCATCCTGAGATGAAACAAGGAGTACCACTGGTCTCCTGAGCTCATTCAAATGATTTTACTATTTTACCAAGTACTGATGGTCTGTGAAATTCCTGCATACCATAGTTGGAAATAGGCTGAGTAAATTCTCTTACTGCTACATGGCTATATGCACAATAGTACATATATATATATATATATGTGTACAATGGCTTTAACTTATACTGTCAATTCAAAAGTTGATGCATTCTTTTTACTCTCAAATACTCCACTTACTCACAGCCATTTAGAGAATATCATAACTCCAGACTGAAGAGGCAGCAGCAGTGTATCTGTAAGTTATGCTAAATGATTAATCATATGCTGGGTTATCATTAGATGTGCTCAGTCAACTACTTCTCTCTGAAATAGAAGCAAAGCCAGACTTCAAATAGATTTCCTCCATTTTCTCACTAGTTTGTAGTAAAACTAAATCTGCTACAAGGCAAACTAAAGAGCCAGCACAGCAAGAAGTCCAATCCCATTTCTCGAGCAATGCTCACATCTACAGAAAAGTTTACAGGAACCACCACATCCTGTCATGAACAGCAAACCAGGCTCACCCAAACTGGTAAGGTTAAGCCAATGGTTGTGTAAGGTGCTCATGGCACTGCTGCAAGAAGTGGCAGGCACTGTTGGGCAGGTGCCACCTGCTGCCACCTATGACACAGAGGTGGGAATTCCTTTCTCAAGGAACCACCTCTTTGGAAGAGGAGGCAGAGATGGCAAACCACCATACTGGGGGAAAGAATATGATATTTCTGATACCCATTCTTTCAGATAGGAGGAAACATTCCTTTCATATTATATCCCTTTATTTTATATGGATACTCAGTGGTGTCCTGGGGATACTGCTGGCAGGTTGTGCATGAACAAAAGAAACCCAACTCTAGGTCCTGTCTCTATTGTACCCTTTTGTGTAATTCTTTATTACTAATCTAAAAGGAAAGTAATAGTGGAGAAACCTCAAATCCACCTCAGTCAGAACCTGTAACTCCTGGAAGACTTGGAAACACAAACAGGATATTTTGCAATGTCCTTTCCAACACCACCATTTTTATGATCCCAGCACAGAGTGGCTGGAGAGCAGGCAGGCAGAAAGGGACCTGGGGGGACTGAGGGACAGGAAGCTCAAGAGGAGCCAAGAGTGTGCCCAGGTGGCCAAGAAGGCCAATGGCATCCTGGCCTGGATCCAAAGTAGCGTGGCCAGCAGGCCCAGGGCAGTGAGCCTTCCCCTGGCCTCTGCCTTGGGGAGGCCACACCTTGAGTGTTGTGTTGAGTTGTGGGCCCCTGAGTTGAGGCAAGAGATTGAGGGGCTGGAGCGGGGCCAGAGAAGAGCAAGGAGGCTGGAGAAGGGAGTGGAGCACAAGTGCTGTGGGGAGAGGCTGAGGGAGCTGGGGGTGTTTGTGCTGGAGAAGAGGAGGCTGAGAGGTGACCTCAGCACTGTCTGGAAGTGCCACATCAGGGAAGTTGTGGCCAGGTGGGGGTTGGTCTCTTCTCCCAGGCACTCAGCAATAGGACAAGGGGGCACGGGGGGCTCAAGCTCTGCCAGGGCAAATTGAAGTTGGAGATGGGAAAAAACTTCTTTGCAGAGAGAGTGCTGAGGGATTGGAATGGGCTGCCCAGAGAGGGGGTGGATTCCCCATCCCTGGAGGTCTTTAAGGTGAGCTTGGCCGTGGCAGTGAGTGCCATGATCTGGTAAAGGGACTGGAGTTGGCCCAAGGGTTGGACTTGATGATCTGGGAGGGCTTTTCCAATCCATTCTATGATTCTATGGTTCTATAATGCTTGTTTTAACTAACCATCCTTGACTTGCTAAACCACTCTTAGACACCTCCCTCATGCTCTTTTGTGTTCAACCAAAACATGCAGACAGAGAATCCAGGGAAGTAAAAATACATGTTCTTAAGGCAACCGCAAAACACTGAGCACCTCTGGAGCATTCAGTGCTAAGGGGCTCATCTTTCATTCATCAAAGTCAAAATCAAAATTTTTACAGGCTTGTCTAGAACCAAACTAGCAATAACTGATGTGGGTGTAGTAAGAAAAGGCAACGTGGAAAGCAAACTAAAATTGATTCTGCTTCCTGTCAAACTTAGTGAATTAAAAAAAAAAAATTACAAGGGTAAGTTTCCAACTAGTTCTGTCCAGATCTTCTCACATAAATTACACTCCTTCTAGCAAAAAGTTAAAATTATTTAATTAATTAACTACTGAGTTTTGCAGGCTTTTTTTCTTTCCTAAAGGAAATTCAGCGTGACACAGTGACTGCCTAAATAGTAGTTGTAAAAAGCTTATTTCATCTTTAGCTGCTGAAACAGAGAATGATCAGCAAAGGTCCTTCTAACTCTGTTCTACAGCCCAGAGAAAATGAGGCCAAAACAAAGGAAATGACCTTCAGCCTCCTGCATGAATTCAGGAAGCTTGTCAAGGAGAGCACCCTACTCTCTTGATTCTTGGGTTCCTCCATGCTTGGAAGGTGCCCATGCAACTACAAAGAGTTCCATTAATCTCAGGAAATATCTGAAAATGGGTTCAGAATGCACAGCCTGTGCCTGGGAGACAACTTTCCAGAAGAAATCAGTGCCTGATGAAGCAGAACTCACAAACACCTGAACTAAACTCATCAGTTTTCTAAGGAAAGAAAAAAAAGAAGTCTGCAATCAAGAACTCTATTTCTTTCCCTGATTGGTTTGAGTCTACTGTACCGAGATGCTGAACCACACTACAAGAAAAATGTGTAGTAAAAATAAAACTACTACAAGCCTGCCTGTGTCTCATTTCTGCAGAGTTCAAACCGACAAATACTTATTCAGGCAGCTGCAATCCCTGCTTAGGGTCAGTACCCAAAAACAAACACACAGAGAGAAACAGACACACAAAACTGGCTGTGAAGAATCTAATTTCCTAATATTCAGACTCTTGTGCTGTGTAGTCATCGTGCTGCCGTTCGTGGGCAGGATTTGTGCCTCTCATCTCCATCAGGCACCACTTGAGACCTGTCAGAGGGAGACATTTTATTACCTGAAGGATGTTGTCTTAACCCAAGGTCTCAAATATAAATGAGCTGCAATTCAGATGACTCGAGATCCAGCAGAAAGACGGAAGGGTGGAAAGTTTCCCTGAGGTTCCACTGGGAGAACTCTGATTTATTTAATACAGATAAATATGACAAAAAGATATTCATAGCCCGAGTTTTAATAAGTTTATGCTTGACAGGAGGAAGTGAAGGCAGTCTGGAGCAGCAGCTAAGACAAGATGTTAACTAGTAGAGTTGGAAGAGGAAAAAAGGAGCTTCGAGCAGAGGAATTCAAGGGAAAGGCAGGAGATTTGGACACTGAAAATTTCTCTGTTAAGAGCAAAGGAGACTGTGAGCAAAGGGGATTATGTCCTTTTTCAGTGACTTATCATTTGTACTGTGGGGTAAAATCCAAGGGAGCTTCATAGACTGTCTAATATTTAAGTTGAGCAGAGAATGTTTAGATATGAAAGGTCAAAGCTGCCTATGAAAAGACAAGTGAGAAAGTAAACACAGGATAAATCAAGAGATTATTGTAGAAAACTTCACCTTTTCTCAAGAGGCAGACAAGTTCTGTTCTGTATTGAAACAGGGATTTGGGGGTTGCTTTAAAAAAAACATTGCAAAGCCACTAGATGATTCCCTATGAGTGTTTTTTTTTTTTTAGTTTTTTTTTCTGTTTTTTTGAATGTTACTCATTTTAATTTGAGCAAAGCAATAACCTCTGTGTTTGTTAATGAGGAACCCATTTTTCCTCACGCTGAAAACTTCAGAAAAGTTTGATTTCCTCAGGAAGGAATTTGAGCTAAGTTGCCAAAGCAGGTGGATAAAACTAAGTGGAAGAAAGCAGGTTTTGGGACACAGGCTGGGCTTAACTCTGCACCCGACAGTATTTAAGTGTGGCTTTGGGAAAAGTTTCATTAAAGTTTTTATAGCCAAGAGAGATTCAGGAGTAGGACATTTTCTATTTGCTGATTTTTCTGTGCTCAAGAAAGAAGACATTATTATTATTTATTTATTAGCTTGTTAAAGCTTATAAATAAATACAACTTCATCAATAACTTATTGTAATTGCAAGATCACAAATATTAAATAAGTTCTTAGAGGAAACAGGTAGTTTTGTTAAAACAAAATTACTTTTAAACTGCAGCAATAACATCAGAATCCTTTAGTATTCAAAACTATAGAGGAAATCTGCTTTTTAGAAGTTCTAAAAGCAAGGACACTTCTTTCTTCCATCTTCTCAGCCTGGCATTACCTCCATCCCCTGGGGAGAGCCAGCAACTTCTAGGAAGTTTGCATGAATCTCCTGATGACAAAAGCAGAATTTAACCCAAAACTATATGGAAGAGTAAAGATAAATCTCTTGACTGTTTTCTGAGCTTCTCTCCCATTATTAATCCCTATTCTGGGCCATACACAATTGTGAAGATATTAATCACAGTTTACTCTGCAGAGAAAAAGTCAATAAGATGTTTAACTCTTGATTTATATACAGGCTTTAAGTATTTCACCTGTGTAATTCTGCACAGTCAGTAGCTTATTTCTTCTAATTAAAACTTTATTTCAGCTCTCAGTGGGCCTGATTTTCCTCTTACTAACAGCAAGTTTATTAATCTAACTCTCATCAATCAAA
Source organism: Sakesphorus luctuosus (assembly GCA_013396695.1). Lineage (NCBI taxonomy): Eukaryota > Metazoa > Chordata > Aves > Passeriformes > Thamnophilidae > Sakesphorus > Sakesphorus luctuosus. The sequence goes on along the minus strand of VWZD01012178.1, from coordinate 71,578 downwards.
TGGTCGGAGTGTCTTAATGAAACTAATGTAAGACAAAGAAAATCAAATCCACTGACTTTGTACAACAGTTCTGTCAGTCTGTTCACTGAATGCTGGGCAGGGAGGGTAAGGAAGGAATTTTTTATTATTTAGAGACCTGTCTTGAAGGTCTAATTGGCAAGATCCCGAGGAAAAGGAACTAATTTGCTCAGTAAGCAAAATCAGGCAGTAAGTCTAATTACATCTTTGCCCTTTCATCTGTACCACAAACTGCAATCTCAACTGCACATTAACACCAAGGATTCTGTTACTCTCACATTTTTGTTATGGGCATCTTGCTGACACAGCAAAACATTTATTACTATTTTGACCAGCTCTTTATTGTCTTTATCAGTCACCAGTTTGAAGCCCAGGACAGGTCATGGACTGGTCTTTTGGTTGCTGTTAACCAAGTTCCAGCCAGGCCAAGTAAAATCTGAGGCTCTGGTTTGCCAGGTCAGCACAAAAGGCAGTTGGTTTTCACTTGTCACACAGAAATCAGACCTACTACACTATAATACGCGTAATCAGCCCTGATTCTTTTCAGCACATGTAAAATAGATATGAAGTTTTCATAACTGAGACAGATTTAACTACTTAAAGCAAATGTATAGAGTTGAGGGTGTGGTTTGAAAGGTATTAAAGGAACAGTAAAATGAAATCCTCAAATAAGGAAATAAAATGTATTTGGAAAAAACCAAGAAGTGATCTATACAAAGTGATCTACAATTTGCTAACTTTAACTACCTGTGGCTTTTTAAAAGCAGCAACAATATAATAAGAGAGGGAAGTAAGGCATGACTGACAGTAAGAATATATCATACTTGAGCTAAAGGTAATTTTGAACTCCAAAAAATAAGTGAAGAAGCTTCAGATATACAAAACCATTTTAATAATTTTAAAAATATATTTTTATAGTACATATTCCAAGAATAAAATACTGGTTTGGCTTGTCCTACCAATAAAGATGAAGAAGATTGATCAGGAAACTGAGAGAAGTTAATGAAGAATTGAATTAGTGAAATCTCCAGCAGGCAGAATATGCAGTTAAATGAAGGAATGATTAAGTGCCTATTCCAAGACTAAAGGAGAATATTTAATACAACTTAAAAACTCTTGCTGGGATCTGCTAACACTGTGAAAAAATGAGCCCTGACAGACACAGAACAGACAACATGGAAGGGTCTGTGGGACACAAAGAAAGCTCTCCATTTGTAGTTTTCAATGCAAAGCTATTCATGATAAGGCCAAGAAGGCCAATGTGATCCTGGCCTGCATCCAAAGTAGCGTGGCCAGCAGGCCCAGGGCAGTGAGCCTTCCCCTGGACTCTGCCTTGGGGAGGCCACACCTTGAGTGTTGGGTTGAGTTCTGGGCCCCTGAGTTGAGGCAAGAGATTGAGGGGCTGGAGCGGGGCCAGAGAAGAGCAAGGAGGCTGGAGAAGGGAGTGGAGCACAAGTGCTGTGGGGAGAGGCTGAGGGAGCTGGGGGTGTTTGTGCTGGAGAAGAGGAGGCTGNTTCTATGTTCACACACACAATTCATTCCACAGGCACTGAAATGACTGTTGTAACAAAAATTAACAACAAAGAATTAAAATAAATCAGTGTTTTCCTAGGATAACTATGCAAATCTAAAAACTCCATACAAATCTTTATGGTACAAATACTTCGGTTTTCGTTTGATTTGTTTTGTTGTTGTTGTTGTTGTTGTTTGTTTGGGTTTTTTTTTTAATGAGAGTTTCCTAATTATTGGGAAGTAATAGAAGCAGCCTAATTGTTAGGCTACTCTCTAAAGGGGAGTACACTCCCCTTTTCAAACCAAACATTTTTTTTGCAGAGAAAAACTTCAAGAGAGACAGAAGGAAGCAGAAAGAAGCAATGCTGCCTCATGTATAAGGTGATGTGTTTACTGGGTTTCTTGACAGAATAAGAATATTTATATCCTCTTTTTTAATCTACCAACTGTTTCATACTCTTGTATCTCTTGCCCAGTGAAACATACAGTAAAGGATTTTAGCGATCTAAATTTCCAACTTTGTATAATGGTTGTTCCCATTCTGAGGTGCATTCATACTCTTGTACCTCTTACCCAGTGAAAAATACACTAAAGGATTTCATGCAGTAGCAAAACAACTTTCCAAGTTTGTAAAATGATTGTTCTCATTTTGAGGTGGATGATGCTTTCAAACAACACCAAGAAAATGCCAACTTTAAAAGCCAAGCCCACACTCACCTGACGAGATGTCTATGTGGTTCTTCTTCACTTGGCTGACGTTGATGTGCACGCTGACTTTGCCCTCATTTATGTCAACCTCCACATTTCCCAGGTCATCTGCAAAGCTGCTGAAGACAAGAAGTCCCTGTGGGTTCCAGGTTCTGAAGAGGAAGCTCACCGAGAACACGTCCTGGCTCGGGCGCCCGGGAACCTCCAGGAAACTGGTGGCATTGAAGAACACTGGCACCGTGTGAGGCTCCACACAAGAGAAACTTAAATTTCCCTAAACAAAACACACACAAAAAAAGCAAAACCATAAGCAAAATGGTAAGATTACACTAGGTTCATGGTTACCTCCAGAAAAGCATTCTAGATTTCATTCAGCCCAGAGACTACTTTGATCAATGCATGTGGTGTATAAAGATGTGCTATTAATATTATCATTATATTAATATTATCATTGTTGTTACTATTATAATGTTGCTGATGTTTCTGTTTCTTCCAGCAGTGACCCCATTATATTTTACACCGTACCTACACTAAATAAAAGGCAGCCTTTGCCCTGAGGAGTTGGAGTCTAACTAAGACCTGGATGAAAAGATTAATGTTTCCAGTTCAAAGACAAGGAAACAAACCACAGACAAACTCGAGTTGTCCATGGTCACCACAGAAACCTCTAATAGAGCAGTAATAACAAAAATGAGCACAGCTTTCCAAACCCCTTTACATGAGTGTGTCAATCAATCCAGCACAGGAGGTTGGGAAGAGCCAACCCCTCTGTTATGTTTGCTACTGGGTGATACTACAGAAGCCAAAATTTCATTTCATGAAGCAGAAGGATTTGGAGCAGCTATTCATGAACAATGTCTAATATTTGTAGTCAGTAAATAATTTTCTCTGCAAAAAACCCTAAACTTTTATTCTTTAGAAAACTGACAAAAATCCAGTCGACTTTATTGATTTAAAAGGTTTCAAAATGCATCTGTAAACAAGACTAGAATTAGGGCCATGAGTTTTTCACTCTGGTTCTCGTGTAATTTCTCACAAAAGACCACAATGGCAGGATGTATTACCCTTCTTTTCCTCAGAAATCATGAATAGTTCATAGCAATCTGTGTCCAGGATTAACTTTTAATTGCCTGACTGCAAATACAACAGGAAAACTTCCTCTGCTGAAGATTTTCTGGAATATGTGGCAAAGTGGCTCCTGTCCTGTGGGTTGGTTTTCTGCTGCCCTGTTGCATGTGGCAACTTTAGTTCTATCTGAGAGGGAAAAAAATTTATCTGATGCCGAGTGGACATTATTACTATGATCAAGATAGCAATTGCTTTGATATTTGCTTGTACATTGAGAAAAGCATTAAGGCTTGAAGAACATTTTGGAGATAAATAGATGTATACAGATAAGGGCCAGTTAACCACAGTTCAGAATCCCAAGAGGGATCATCACCTTTATTGCACAACTATTTTTAAATGCCATATTACTGACCTCCTGATAGAAGCTTTAATGTCACATTTTTGGATTCATAGTGTGTAAATGCATCTGAAAGTTCATCTTGAGGGAGGGTGGAGAATTTGGAAGCAAGATAGGAACTTTGTGTTTGAAAATGTGTGGGAGAAAATACCTAAAAAGGTAAACTTTTTAAAGTAATTATTTCAATTTGAGATGGGCTAGATAATCACAGACTCACAGACTATTCTGAGTTGGAAGGGACCCACAAGGATCACCGAGTCCAACTCTTCAGTCAATGGCCCACACAGGGGATTGAACCCATGACCTTGGAGTTATTACAGCCAAGTTTGAACCAACTGAGCTAATTTCCCAACTAATGTCAATAAGCAAGTTTTGGCACTCATTTCCTAATGTCCAAACCCAGCACTTTTAAAAACAACATCACATCAGAAAACACCTTATCGAGATATAACTTGTGTGGCTGATTCAGCTTCTTATACAGAATTTGCATGTGAAAACCAAGTGAATAAAAATAATATTTTTCCTTGAGCACTCAGATTGATACTTTGATTACAGAACCCCAGAGGGTCTATGCAGTCCACATAGAAAGGCCAGCAGAATTAGTAGGACCTGGATTATCAGGCTGGCACTTCCATGGCCAATGCAGGAACACTGATCTTCCCACTAATCTGGACCTGGAGAAGAGATTTCCTCAAACCAATCTCCTGAATTTGTTCCTAAACTATACCATAAACCCTCAGCATTAAAAAAAATGTTCTTTCCATGCACCCAAGTTCCACAGATAGAAAACAAATATCCAAGGAATTAGATAAATAATTTGCTAAAACAGTTAAATAAATCTTTTAAATAACTGTGTGATGAAAGAAATTCTAGATAAGAAAAGATGAAAGACTTCCCTGTTAATCTGCTTGGATATTCTGGGTTGGTTTTTGTGGGTTTGGGGTTTTTTTTTGGAGGGGGATGGGTTTTTTTTAAAAAGCTGCCTAGAGATTTTAATTCTGTTTTCAGCCAACTAAGGATTTAACTCAAAATAGTGAACTGGCTCATTTGGATAGTTTTAATCTGAGAATTTCAAGGTGTGCTACAGAATAGTTTGGGTTAAACCAGTGGAGTGTCTGTAGCCCTTGGGTACCTCTCAGTGTAATGGTCAGCCCAAGGATCAGACACAGTTCCAGCAGAGCTGTGCACGCAGGGGAGGCAACGGCATTTCCTGAGAGATGACAACTCACAGTTCAGCCACAGACACCAATGAAGTGCTCGGAGAACATTCCCTCAGACATTTTAAGAGCTTCTCTTACTGCCTTGTTACCTGGAGGAACTAACAAGTGCCTTGTTGCAAGGAGACTTCCATATCCAGTTGACACTGTCCTGCCATCAGATGTTTTGGATACTCACACCTCTAACACTCATTAATGTTAATGACACCGAGTCCAATCAAATCCTTTCTCTATCAGGGAGTGCATTTCCCATCTACAGCCTCACTGCATGAAAAAAATTCTTGAAGAAGTCACAAGTAATTCTAATTTCTATAATTTTCCCTCCTGAGCTATTCAGATTCCTATGAACTGGGTTATCAGTTGTGGTTCACAAGATGCCTCCTCTTTTAAGCACAGTCCATCTTACATAGATTGCTCACTAGTTCTAGGTCAAGAGTTCAAATTAATCTGCAGCTTGTCTCTGGAACAGCCTCCCCCTTTAGCAAAGAGAATGAGACCCTTTTCAGCAGAATCAGTGACTTGCTGAATAGTTCTCTGGGCAATGGCATCTGGAAGTCAAACACATACTGTGCATTAATATGGAAACTGTTGGTCTTAGCAGAGAATTTTTTCAAACTGCATGGATAGGGAAAAGGTAAAAACAACTTAATTTGTGTAGCTTGAGCTTTGCATCATAATCTTTCATCTATATGGCAAATTAGTGTTTACTTCTTATAAAACAATTTTGCCTATCCAAATTCAAATATTATCCCCTGTGTAAAGACTCACAAACTATTTTTTTCTTTTATTCTTACCCCCTAAATCTAAAACAAATACATTCCTGAAGACAGTGTTGGACTGTATTTTAAATTCCAAATAATTTTGTCTTTTCATCCTTACTCTTCAATATACTGAAAAAGTACTTGATGGTGGGTTTTTGCTTATAATATTTAATTTAATTTTTGCAGAGACAAACCAAGATCATCACCTTCACATCTCTGATTCTCTGGGCCTCCTCATTCTGCAAAATTAACTTGTCAAGTCCCTTTCACTGTGTGACTTCTGAAACTCAACTGTCCTCATCTAAAAATATTTTGTTCTGTCTTGCACCTCTTTAAAATCCTTCTTTCCTTGCTTATATTTTCCCTCCCTTATGAAAATTGTTTTCCTCCTTTCTGATATTTCTATCACCACAAAGCTTACATTGCTCATATTCAGCCTCATTACATTTTGTCTGTCCTGCCTTTTCAGCCAATATACTCTTTGGGACAGGGAATGTCTCCTCTTAAGGGTTTGTACAGAACCTCCTACAAGGGAGTTTTGGTCCCTGTTGGATTGTTTAAGTGTCATCATCACCATAACAATGCTTAACAACAGCAGTGCTTTCAAACAAGTCAATTTTCATGCTAAATCAGGCTCAAAACTAGAAGGGGGGAAAAAAAAGGGTTTATAAAAACACAAATATTCATCTTGATTTAGAGTAAAATTGATTTTGAAGAGCTGAAGCAATTTAAGTAATGATAGTGAAAACAAAAGTCATTTCTATTTTTATAGCCATTCTCAGAATTGAAAATCATCACATTAAACCAGCATGCCAGAACCTTTGATGTAGCACTGAAACTGCCAAAGCTTCTTTTGAGGATTTTATTTTCACATTACAGGTAAGGGAATTTTAAAAGCAAAGAAACAAATCCAAACAAGAAAGATGATTTTTCTGTGACCTTCCAGGTCTCAAATAGAACTAAAGTGCCACACTTTGGAAAGGCTGGGACTTTAAAGGCTAGGATTGGCATTGCAGGAAATTCTTAAGTAACACTTGTGTTCAAAAAGAACCTTTATGTCCCACTAACTTGTAGTGGATTCAACTGCAAAATGGAAAGATTGCTCCTGTACAAAGTCCAGTCCTGTTTAACATCTTTACTGATGATTTAGATGAGGGGATTGAGTCCATCAGCAGCAAATTTGCTGATGACACCAAGCTGGGAGGGAGTGTCGAGCTGCTGGAAGGCAGGAGGGCTCTGCAGAGGGATCTGGAGAGACTGGAGAGATGGGCTGATTGCAATGGGCTGGAGTTCAACAAGGCCAAGTGCAGGTCCTGCCCTTTGGCCACCCCAAGCCCTGCAGCGCTCCAGGCTGGGCACAGAGTGGCTGGAGAGCAGCCAGGCAGAAAGGGACCTGGGGGGACTGAGGGACAGGAAGCTCAAGAGGAGCCAAGAGTGTGGCCAGGTGGCCAAGAAGGCCAATGGCATCCTGGCCTGGATCCAAAGTAGCGTGGCCAGCAGGCCCAGGGCAGTGAGCCTTCCCCTGGCCTCTGCCTTGGGGAGGCCACNAGAAAAGAAAAGAAAAGAAAAGAAAAGAAAAGAAAAGAAAAGAAAAGAAAAGAAAAGAAAAGAAAAGAAAAGAAAAGAAAAGAAAAGAAAAGAAAAGAAAAGAAAAGAAAAGAAAAGAAAAGAAAAGAAAAGAAAAGAAAAGAAAAGAAAAGAAAAGAAAAGAAAAGAAAAGAAAAGAAAAGAAAAGAAAAGAAAAGAAAAGAAAAGAAAAGAAAAGAAAAGAAAAGAAAAGAAAAGAAAAGAAAAGAAAAGAAAAGAAAAGAAAAGAAAAGAAAAGAAAAGAAAAGAAAAGAAAAGAAAAGAAAAGAAAAGAAAAGAAAAGAAAAGAAAAGAAAAGAAAAGAAAAGAAAAGAAAAGAAAAGAAAAGAAAAGAAAAGAAAAGAAAAGAAAAGAAAAGAAAAGAAAAGAAAAGAAAAGAAAAGAAAAGAAAAGAAAAGAAAAGAAAAGAAAAGAAAAGAAAAGAAAAGAAAAGAAAAGAAAAGAAAAGAAAAGAAAAGAAAAAGGAAGTCCAAGATCCAGGAGTTCATGAGAATGGGTTGAAAACACTTTAAAATTGGAGTCTCATTGCATGGCAGATACATCATGCTCTCCCTGTGCCAACACTGAAGAAATTCATGTATGGAAAATATCAGGCTGCATTACTGAGTTTGGAGAGGCCAAAAGAACATATGCAAGGTTATCCTTTGTGTTGCCTTTGTGGTAGGCATAGTGTTCATAAAATGGGATTTTTTTTAATTCAGTTTTACTGTCCAAGGAGTACCCAAATGGTAGTGAATCCTCTGTATGACACCATCCTCACACAGGTAGAGCTTTACTCTTCATTACAGGAGAAAAGCAACAGTGCAACCCCACACATTGTCAGCAGGACTTTGTGAAGGCTGCAAGAAAACCTTGCAAAGTTATTCAAACCATCTCAAACTCATGGCAATAATACATTTATTTCTTAACCACATTGCCTGATTTGCCAGGAAGCAGTTTCAGGAACATTTAGAGCCTTAAAACACGGTAATTAAAGTACTTTCTTTCTCAATCAACCTGCCCATGAAGCCACAAGTCTGAACACAAAGGCAACTAATGAACGCTTAAGCAAGATCAAAAATAGAACAAAATGTTAATAATAAGCTCTGCAATGTTAATAAATGAAATAATGATTTCCAAGTCTAATATCTTGAGGCTTTTCAGACTACCAGAAAAGCCTGTAGAAGCTTTCCCTGCCAAAGACTTTTGCACTCCAGCGATCCAACTAAGATCAGAAGGAATAAAATCTACCAGGATTTAAAGCCTCAAGAAAGCTGCAATTAATTTAACAATAAACCTTGTCTGCACTCGTTTTGGACTACTATAATTTCAGAGGAAAAGCAAGTACTTACTGACTCTTTTAGAAAGTAGTTATCTGATACTAAAGGTTAATTTTGGAAATACGAGACAAGACCCCAGAAGTAAAGTGCTCAGATGTGATGATGATGATTGTGATGATAATAACTCACAAATGTACCTAAAAATAAGATATTTGGGTTTGTGGTGAATTTTGTGTTCTGTATTATTCCATTACGTCCCAAAAATATCAGCTACACACACTCACAAACCTGGTCTTGTTTAGAAGGAGAAGCAGAAGGGTAGAGGACCAATAAATTATGCTCTTACCACATTTGAAGGTTCCAGTTTCTTCCTCTTGGCAAGGTCAGTGATGTTATTGCCGTTGTAGTTGATGCTCTCCATGCAGCCTTTGAAGTTCTTCCTGCTGTTAGAACTTGGCTTCCCAGAGAAAGGCATCCCTCCAAAGGTTATCTTTGAGGCAAACACAAAATGGTACAGAGTTACCAGAAGGCAAAGACTTTTCAATCCATTTTTTAAATCCTTGCTGGTTTTTGAAGACTCAAACACAGCAACTGAGAGAGCTGGCTACACACTCCTTACAGAAAAAAAAGCTTTTTTAAATAAGCATTGCAAAAGCAGACAAATAGCTCTAAGGAATTTTTGATTGCAAATATTGATGGTCCTAAATCCCAAATTGTTCAGATATGGCCTGTTGTTCTGATTGTTACCAGACAATGCGCATCTCAAACAAAGAAATGGCAATAAATGCCCATTCCAGTATTTTTTCTACATGAAATTAGACATGAAATCAGCCAGATGATCTGATTCAAATCAGTCATTCAGCTCTAAGAACGGGCCAGGCTCAGACAGCAGCACAGCAGTGCTGGGCTCCAATATTGTATGTAATTGTCGCTCCACTCTCACATATGAACTTAATCCAGGAGAATTTACAGCATCAGAGTTGGAGATGCTCCCCCTTGTTATGCAGAAGGATCTTCTACTCCCAAGAACACGTTTTTGTGGTGTAGTTATAGTCAGTGAGGAGTCACCACATGACTCAGCAGCCAAATCAGCTCCATAGGGAAGATAAAGACAACCATTCAAACACTTGGATAAGACAAAATAGAGAAGAAAGGATTTGGAAGAAAAGAATAAAAACAGCAAAAAACCCTCACATACCAAGACAGTGAGCTAAGAGCAACTTAGAGGATTTTATTTTATTTTTTTTTTAACCTTGAAAATGCAATCAGAACTAATCTTTGTTCCTCTTCTGTGTTTACATAACTTTTCTGAGACAGATTAACCTTGAAACTATTCTGTCCACGAAACCCAGTTTTGATTCAGGTTTATCCACTGCTAATCACAAAGGCAGCACATTTAAATTTAGTCTCTGATGACTAACTCCAAGTGAGGTAATTGAGAGGAAAGGAAGCACAAGAGGTGAAGGCTCCTGAGTTTGTGTGAGCCACAGAAACACAAACACACTTAAAGGAGTTCCATTAAACACAAAGGGATCCATTTGTATGGGAATGAAATGCACCTTCCAGAGCTGCTCCTGAGGTCTCTCGGTGTCAGAGGGAAGGGGAATTAACTGAATTCTACTCCTATTACAGATAAATTTATTGCATGCAATAGATTTGTTCTGTAAAAATGTTGCTATTTAAACATAAATACCTATGTAGTGTGTGTGTGTGTGTATAGGTATAGATGCAAAAATTGCCCAACTGGCTTATGGCATTCAGCCTAACTTCTTCAGTAGCTCACTCACTTGAAAAACTGGAATAAAATCTATTTCTGTGAGTTTTCAGTATCTCAATTCAGATCTCCAGTGCTCAATAAGTAACAGAAGTACAAGCGAATTTGCTTGATATTTTCTCATGATAACTGCTACAAAAGAATGTATTAATAAAGATTTGTTGGAATATAAGGAAATATTTGACTCAGTAGCATTTACAATCATAAGTAATGTTTTCAAATATTCATATATTCTTGATCCAAAGATTGTTTGTCAAAAAATCAATACGACAGTTAATTCAAACTTTTTTCCATGACATTGTTTTGATTCCCTCTCACTGCTTACAACATTGTAAGGGTTGAAATTACATATTTGGCTCAGCCAACCACATTAATTCTCATTAGAAACAGTAAAGAGTGAGAAAAAATATACAAAATGTGCTGAACTTCATGTAACAATTTAGAGGAACTGAACAAGTTCAGAACAGAAGGTGCTGCAGAGTAATCAAACAACAAATCCACATTTAATTACTGCCAACAGTTGTGTGCCTTAACCTGGCTGATTGAACAGCTTTTCTTACAACTTTCCTAACTCTTTATTGTTTCTTCATAAAAAGAAGCTACTGATGCCATATTTGTGAAAATACAAGGAAATATCTCCCTACTTATGACCAGATGGATTGAGATCCATATTCTAAAAAGGTTCTAGTCTGCTTCATTTGCTGAAGACAATTATTGTTACCATAGAATAAAGCTTTCTTATTCAAGTGGGAATTTATCACCTGAATGGAATAACAGATTGTAGGATAATTTTTAAAATCTCTTTCCTTCTTAGAGCAGCTGCTTTTAGAGATTTTAAAAGGGATGTATGCTTAGTTTGGAAAATAGCACGTGTCTCCCACTTTAAACCAAAAGGGTAGAATGAGTGTTACTCCAGATGGGAGAGGCTAATGAAACATTATTCACACTTAAGAGAGAACACCATTGGAAAGAAAAAAAAATTCAGAAAACATACAGGAAAAAACAATAATGAAAACAAAGATACAAAGAAGTACCTGGGGTAGTTTTGGCTTTAGGCCTCAGCCAGGCCTCAGTTCAGCAGGCCCAGAGGATGGGACACGGATCAGAAGGGACAAACATCACCTGACTTAAGCAACCAAAGAGATATTTCCTATCATCTGACATAGAATCATAGAATCAGTTGGGTTGGAAGAGACCTCCAAGATCATCAAGTCCAACCCTTAATCCAATCCCACTTTTATTACTAGACCATGGCACTCAGTGCCACGTCCATCAAGAAGAGTCAAGAAGTATAAAAAGAGAGGGAGCTGGAGCTTCTGTCTCTTTTGCTCTTTGCCTCAGCCCCTGGGCCGCCCTGCCCTGCCCTGCCCTGCCCTGCCCAGATCAGGGCTTGCCGCCATCCCCGCTGGGTTATCCAGGGAGGGGAACATTTGCTTGTTAAATTT
>VWZD01012178.1:31269-59174 GCA_013396695.1 Sakesphorus luctuosus | reverse complement strand
AGAATGGTAAAATCTGTGCTTATTGGGGAGTGGGAAGTTCTATATAACTTGTGTAAGTGTGTATTATATTGTAGTTTTCTCTTAATTTTCTCTTTTCTGTATAAATACATGTAGTTAGTTTCAGCTTAAACCTGGTTTGGAGTTTTTTTCCCTCTCCTTCTTCTTCCCTTTTCCCTTGGCTGGTTGAGGGGGAGGAACCCTTTTCACTCTGTCTCGGACAGTTGGCATTTTGCCAGCTCAACCTGAGACAACAGCAAAGTTACTGAACAGCATGAAGTGCTGGAGCCACTTTGTTCAGGTATGAATTGTCTAGTAGTGATAGAGACCAGTGTGCCACGGAGTAGAAGGCGTACATTAAACTAAGCTGGACATTTCAATAGGATGAAATGGTAAAGAGCCAAGATTTTGAAAGTTAAAGCCAAGGTTTTGCAAGTTTGACAGGTCCTGTCACTGAACAAAGAAAAGGCAGAAGTCCAACAGTGATGAAGACGCTTCAAGACCACCCGAGGGATGAACTCAGGAGAGCACTACCCAAATTTGAAGCAAAAAGGCAAGCTCCATCCAAGATTTCACCCAGTCATTGTTATGGAAATTAGAAGATGTTAACCATGAACTTAAGACTAGAAATGGCTTATTTTAGAAAACTAAGTTAGGCAAGTTTTTGCCCAGCATTAACTGGCTGTGCCTCCAACATTGTCAATAAATCCCTTTGCTGCTAAATTAGATGAAAAGCTTCTTAGCAGTTCTTTTTTTACAGTATTTTTCATATCAATTGGACTTATCTTGATAAACCCAATCTGAAGGAAAAGTTTCCCTGTGTACCTCATAATCCAGGTCCAGGTAGTCAAACTCGCCGTTGGTCCTGAAGTGCTGGGTGTGCCTGTCCAGGGTGAGGTTGATGTTCCTGCCGTGGCGCTCGATGGCGATGGAGTGCCAGTGGTGGTCGTCCAGGAGGCTGCCAGTCACCACCGACGTGTGCCCGTAGATGGAGCCAAGCTGGTTGCTGCCTGGGAGCAGGAACAATGCCAATTGTTTGTTACACAAACATTTCCCCCTGGCTTTGGCAATATTTCACCTGAATCACACAAGACCCTGCAGGTAGTTGGGCTGTTGAGATGTGCCCAGTCCAGAGATGCTGCTGCCAGGAATACAAACAGCAGAACCAAACATAGAAAGTTTCTGATCACTGAACTGTACAAATATATTTTTTGGTACAGAAAAATCAAGAGTGAGCAATTCAGATCGATATAAGGCCCTGTGAGACTGAAAGCAGCTGAGAATATAAAAGGCTGCAGCTCCATCAGACCTTTGGAGGAGTTAGCAACTCCCCAGAGGTTTCTCATGAGAACTCCTCAGGTCTCCCACAAGACTCTGGAGATGTTCCTGAAAACATCTACAGTGAGTTCATATGAACATTGGCCTTGTGAGATATGGGTTATAACCAACTGGGATTTGCAATTAGATGGTGTGAGGTTCACTTTAGCTAACTGAACATAGATTTAACCCTATATAAACCATGTTCAGTGTGAAATAAATGGCATTCATTTGATCACAATGATCTCTGTGTGGTGTCTGGTTCCTCCACTGTTATTTATTGTTTACTTCATATATTAGAGTATGAATTCCTCACAGCAGTTATTTGGAGGCAAACTGGAGAAACAATATCAACTTCGAGTAGAAAAGTTTTTTTCAGCTGTGGGGTTTGTGTGTTTTCCACCCTCTAGTACAGAAATGAATCATAGAATCATGGAATCAATTGGGTTGGAAAAGACCTCCGAGATCATCAAGTCCAACCCTTGGGCCAACTCCACTCCCTTTACCACATCATGGCACTCAGTGCCACGGCCAAGCTCAGCTGAAAAACCTCCAGGGATGGGGAATCCACCCCCTCTCTGGGCAGCCCATTCCAATCCCTGAGCACTCTCTCTGCAAAGAAGTTTTTCCTGCTCTCCAACTTCAATTTGCCCTGGCAGAGCTTGAGCCCCCCGTGCCCCCTTGTCCTATTGCTGAGTGCCTGGGAGAAGAGACCAACCCCCACCTGGCCACAACTTCCCTGATGTGGCAGTTCCAGACAGTGCTGAGGTCACCTCTCAGCCTCCTCTTCTCCAGCACAAACACCCCCAGCTCCCTCAGCCTCTCCCCACAGCACTTGTGCTCCACTCCCTTCTCCAGCCTCGTTGCTCTTCTCTGGCCCCGCTCCAGCCCCTCAATCTCTTGCCTCAACTCAGGGGCCCACAACTCAACACAACACTCAAGGTGTGGCCTCCCCAAGGCAGAGTCCAGGGGAAGGCTCACTGGCACAGCTGAGCCAGCAAAGGTTCAGCTCAGCTGAAGCAGCAAATGGCTCATTCAGCACTGCCCAGTAGCTCAGTGCCATCTTCCATGTTCTGAATATGTGAGGACCCAAAGCATTTCTGAGGCTGAGAATTTCTCCCCATCAATAAGGTTTGTGGATGTTGACAATACATTCTGGCAAATCACACTCCCACAGCTTGAGATACTCCTTCCCTACAAACCACCATACTGCCTTTGTGCTGGAGCCCACTGATCCTGTGGTTAAATGCCAAAATCAAATTGCATTCATGTCGTTGAGCCTCAGTTTCCTCACTGCAAAGTCAAACCCAGCACAGAGTGAAACTTAAATCCACCAGTTCCTCCATCCTTCCCCCACCCCTCGAGTTTTGGATCTCACCAGGGAAGATGAACATCCTTTTCTACTGTCCCTGGTGCAAAGACAATACTTTCAGGCAGAGGAGGAATGATACCATGAAGTATTACTTCTGTTTACTGAGTGTGTGTCCCAGGGCTCAGTCCCATTTGTCAGCCAAGTGACTTCAGAACATCCTCACCAAGCACATACATGGAAGTTCCAACAGCTTAGAAAGCCAGACTGAAGTGACAGAATACTGAGGAGCCTGGATATGAATGGGTTACTACTGCAATTAAAATTGTTAAAAATAGAAAACTTCACTATAGGAAGATGTGCTTTCATCCCTCTCATCTGCTCATGTGGATCTCCATCAAGAGAGCAGGAGAAAATGCAGTGAAAATAAGTACTATTTGATGCAAATAATGAATGGAATAAATTTACTCTGTGTGTGTCTGTAAGAGTACTAAGGAAAGTTGCATGAAATCTTTTTCTAAGGTCCTTTTGTTTGAATTAAAGAATACCTGAAACCAAATAGATGTGGGTTGTTGTTTTTTTTTATAATAAATGTACCTTATAAATCCAGTCACTCACAAGCCTGAGAGGGAAAAAAATGCTTGAACTGGAGTACCATATACAAGATTTCATCCTAAGATTGCCTGAGAAAGGAATCTGCCTCTTTCCCTGCACAGTCCCACTTCTCAGACTCCAGAAAAGCTGCTGAGCTTCAGCCTCACCTTCAGCTCCCTACACTGAGGGTTTTTTCCTGCAAGGTTCCTAAAGGTGACCTTTATTCCTCTAGAAGTGGTGACAATGTCCTTCTCCCACACAAAGCCACAGCTGAGGCCAAATATCATCATAGCAAGCTTTTTTTTGGTGTGTGTAAATGCAATATATTGCTGCCCCTGCCTTTCTGTATGATCTTATTTTCATATATCTCACATAGAGTAAAAAAAGAAAGAATGGAACAGAAAAAAAACCCCAACATATAGGAAGGGAATGAAGGGAAATAACAACTTTTCCAAAAAATGATCTCTTTAAACGACGTGCCTTCCCACAGTACTGTAGGAAAGATGAAACTTTTGACCCATAATTTCTGTGGGAGGATTAAAAATGACCATAAACCCAAGCAATCAAAGCATACCTAAATTTAAACTCAGGACAAGCTTGGCTTTCTTCAGCTCCAAGGTGATGTAGTCTCCCTGCTGTCCCTCTCCGTGGAAGATCACACCTTCACTCTCAGAGGTCTTAAATTTCAGGGAGATGACATCTTTCAGTGTCTTCATTTTCTTGTTCCTGAATCTGTAGGGCAGCACGACATGGCCATCAAAATTGATCACATCAGCCCCTAAAGAGAAAAGCAAATAACAGAGGAGGGATCAGGGATTGCTGTGGGAAAACAGACATCCATGTGCAGATTGTACTTGAACAGAACAGTGAGATATACTCTGTAAATACATTTTCTTGACCACAATTTAATACCATAAAAAGTAGGAGCCAGGCAGAACATAAATTATTTAATCCACAGAATGGAGGGGAAAAAAAAAAAGAGATTTGGGAGGACAAATGCTACAACTGTACTCAAATACTTTTGGTTTCTCTCAAATATTGCCACACACGTTTCCTGTGTTGCTGCCACACACCTTTTCCTAAGTATAGTTAAAAAGGAAAGACAAATTTCTGAGGGGTCATTAATAATTCATTTGGTACCTCTTTAAAATTCAGTATGGGTGTCTGTAAGGGATGTAAACAGCAAAACATGAGCCCAAAGAAATTGCCTGGCAATTTTAGACTGTATGTAAAACATAGACATAAACCTTGTCAAATTCAGGAAATTGTGGGTGAGTTCAGAGATAATTAATTTTGAGAAGGAAAAAAAAAATCTGACATTTGAGCTCATTTTTATTCCAGGTTTTGTTTTATTCCAAATACATCAAGAAAACTGAGGGATGCAAGGTCCTGAGATGAGCTCAGTTGGTTCAAACTTGGTTGTAATAATGCCAAGGTCATGGGTTCAATCCCCTGTGTGGGCCACTGACTGCAGAGTTGGACTTGATGGTCCTTGGGGGTCCCTTCCAGCTCAGAATGGCCTTTGGATTCCCTGTTTTAAGGTAATCCAATATCCATATAAAAATTGCACAATGACACTGCAAGGCTTCATGTTGTCTTATTTCCATGGCTTAATTTCTACTCTGAAGAAGGTTTTTCTGGATGCCAAATCCACAGGAAAAAAAGAGCTGCAGGACTTGACTTCATTCAACACAAATCCTTGTGCTGAGGATTGACTCTTGTAATTTAAGGTAAAAACTCAGTAAAAGAGTTCAAACAGATATTTATCTCTAAAAACGTACACAGATTTAAGAAATTCTCTTTGTAAACTGCTAATTGTGTCTCAGCTACTGCTTGTATGAGCATTTTATTCTCACTGTTCACAACTAACAGCGTGAACAGTCTTTAAGCAAAATTCTTAAAGAGGAATTAATATAAAAATTTTGGTTATTTTTAAGAAAAAAATATTTTTCCAACCATTTTCTTCAAAAGCATTCCCATTTCTTTTTGATATACCATACTCCGAGCAGTCATCTCATGCTCTGAATGAACAGAAGGATGGCATTTTATCATGTATTTTTCAACCACATCTGATTTTCCCTATTTTCTGTTGGCCACTCTTCAGTGAGTGCCTGCAACTTTATATGATTTTCTGACTTGCTTTTCCTATTATTGTGGGAATTCATTGAAATCTTCCAGCCTCTTTCAAAAACTCAAACACATTTCTGTTGGGTAATTAACACAGAAGAATCTGCTAAAACTCCATTAAAACACTATGTGCATTCAGCCTAACTGCATATATTTCAATTTGAATTTCTATGGCCCAAATCTTCCTAAATCCGCAGAGATTTCTGATGAAATAATAATAAATTTTAATCCCCTTATTGTTTATGCCAACTAAAGGGTGAAGAAATGTTATTCAGAACATAAAATATAAGCATTACAAGTGGCCTATATAACATCTCATTTTTGTCAGAATGCAACCATATTTATTGCAAATATCACTTTTCTGTACAAAACAAACCTTACAATACACATTTCCATAATAAATACATACTAAGCTCTACGTGCACAACTAAAATTCTCAGCCTGATCCAGTTTTTTTTCTGAATGACAAATTCCAGGAATGTGAATCGGCTCTAAATTAAATACCAAACGGGTGTGTTGCATTTGTGGTGCAATCAATCCCTTTAAATGTTATGAGCATGAAGAAGAATAAATTTTTCCAGGCACAGCTGCAGATGAATCCAGCAGCAACAGCACGGGATTTCAGGGGTGGAGTTATTCGGACTCAGGTAAATCCATTAATTCTGGAATCCTTACTTTTTTGAAGAAACAAAGAAAATGGTTAGAAAAACGTTGTAACAAAGATTACATCAACCTCTTGCCTTTGCACGTCTTACAGGCTGTCAAGAGAGCCAAGGTATTAATTCTTCATATTTTTGCATGTAGTTTTGGAAAATAACTTTTAGAGAAGCAGGAAAATAGAAAAAATAGCTGTATAGAAAAAATAGCTGTATTATAGAAAAATATAGAAAAAATAGCTGTTTATTTATAGAAAAAATAGCTGTATTAAAGTTGCTCTTTTATGACAAAAATCATAATTTTATGTAAAGAAAATTTATCACAAAAATCACACTTTTATGCAAAGAAAATTAGCTATAGAGAGCACAATTTTTTCAATCTACATATAACTGCCTCTCACAAAGCAAGAAAAAATACGGACAAAAAGTGCCACATTTTTCCAGAACTTGTCCCTGAATTGCCACGTTTTGAGGAGCATTCATTTAATGAAATAAACAGCAGTAATCTTTCATTAAAGCAGCTTTTTTATATTTTTTTTCCATGCATAGCTGCGCTGGCAGCCTGCAAATGTGCCTGCATGGTAATTGAACCACCTCAACATTAAATGGCAATTATGTTTAAGAGTTATCACATGTAGACTGTGGCAATGACTTGTGTTCCTTCTATGATGACACTCAGCTGTTTAATATGATAATTGCCATGCTGCAGAATGGTACTCAAGACAGTAAAGCACATAATTCCTATCATTGCAGAATAAATATATAATTTTTCTCATCCTCAGCCACTTAACCATCAGCACTAGTGGGAAGGAGACCACATAAAGTGTGTTCTCCTGCATTCAGGGGGTCTGTCAGCTCTGAGAGGCTACTGCTGCATTTTTAAGAAAAATAAAGAGAAATGTAGACAGATGGGGGAAGAGAAACTGAGAATTTGCTTCTAATGATGAGAATTGTGTACTAATGGTGAGAATTGAGTGTTGTGTTGAGTTCTGGGCCCCTGAGTTGAGGCAAGAGATTGAGGGGCTGGAGCGGGGCCAGAGAAGAGCAAGGAGGCTGGAGAAGGTAGTGGAGCACAAGTGCTGTGGGGAGAGGCTGAGGGAGCTGGGGGTGTTTGTGCTGGAGAAGAGGAGGCTGAGAGGTGACCTCAGCACTGTCTGGAACTGCCACATCAGGGAAGTTGTGGCCAGGTGGGGGTTGGTCTCTTCTCCCAGGCACTCAGCAATAGGACAAGGGGTACGGGGGGCTCAAGCTCTGCCAGGGGAAATTCAAGTTGGAGAGCAGAAAAAACTTCTTTGCAGAGAGAGTGAGCAATAGGACAAGGGGGCACGGGGGGCTCAAGCTCTGCCAGGGCAAATTGAAGTTGGAGAGCAGAAAAAACTTCTTTGCAGAGAGAGTGCTCAGGCATTGGAATGGGCTGCCCAGAGAGGGGGTGGATTCCCCATCCCTGGAGGTTTTTCAGCTGAGCTTGGCCGTGGCACTGAGTGCCATGATGTGGTAAAGGGACTGGAGTTGGCCCAAGGGTTGGACTTGATGATCTGGGAGGTCTTTTCCAACCCAATCCATTCTATGATTCTGTGACTCTATGATTCTATAAATATAACTATCCTCAACACCAGCACATGAAAGACTAAGCAGTGCCCATTCACAACAACTCCATACTGAATTTTCCTCACAGCTCCTCTGATCAAGGGACTGCCTGGAGTCACTAAACAATCCCTGCTACCTGACACAGTAAAAGAACAGTGATCAGAGCAAAGCACAACAGCCAAGTGCCTTCCAGGAAAATGTTTACCATACAGTGAACAAAAACCATGGCAATATGTTTCTCCACCCAAATTGCGAATTTTACGTGTACACACATTTTGAAACTGTTACTGATCTCTCAGTGACTGACTCTTCAAAGCCTGTACAGAATATTTCCCTTGGATTAAAGCTGCAAAGCTTCTGTGCTACTGACACACAGCCACCTTGGGGGAAATTTTCTCACTCCATTATCTCTTCTCCACTATTTCATCTGCTTAAATCTTCTGTGTAGACTAAATTAGTTTTAAGGGAAAGATCTTCACTTGCAGCATTGTTTTCTTAGCCCATAATGTGAACCTTACACGTGATGTACTAGTAGTATAGTAATAGGTGGCATTAACCATGCACTGAGCATCCACCCTCTGAAAACACAGCAAAGAATCAAAGATCTCTGGCTGGGCCAAAGTGTTCCACATCTCTAGTCTCACTTGTTGCATCTATTAGAAATCTTTACTTAAATATCATTCTGAGAAACAGAAGCAGACAAAAAATGTATTACTTACATATTTAACAGCCAAAAACCCCAACCAACCAATCAAACAAAAAGGTTTATTCTAACAAAGCAGGGGATAAGGCTCGAAATCACACCTAAAGGAAAAGCTAATTTTGTTGTTACAAAAAATTTTATATACAGACATTCCTTCAGAAAACCATTCAGTCAGTCAGTCAGTCATTCAGTCTGTCAGTCATTCCTTCATTCAGTCATTCATTCAGTTTGCCAGTCTGTCAGTCAGTCAGTCAGTCAGTCTGTCAGTCAGTCAGTCTGTCAGTCAGTCAGTCTGTCAGTCAGTCATTCCTTCAGTCAGTCATTCCTTCAGTCAGTCAGTCAGTCAGTTTGTCAGTCAGTCATTCCTTCAGTCAGTCAGTCTGTCAGTCAGTCAGTCATTCGTTTGTTTCTTTTTTGGTTTGTTTGTTTGTTAATAGGAATATTAAGTTCTTCCTGTAGTTATTAAAACTAAATTTTTACATAAGCTAATTGTTGCTTAAAACAATAATTTTGTGATGAGTGCCCTGCAGTTACAACTACCTTCTTCATTAGTTACAGCACACACAGAAGAAAACACTAAAAGGTTTGAAGGAAAGACTCAGAAACTTAGATTAAGCCTCCAAATACTCCACAAAATTATTGTCTTAAGGCTGAAAGTAATTAGGATGATTTTTCAAGCACTTAACAGCATGGCTGATGGTTTTTTTATTATTTTCTTTTTATTTCCAGATCTAATAGAACATGAGATTTTCAAATAAATCTTTTTTCTTTAATTCTTCAAATTTCAGAGACAACTGCATTTAAAAACCAAATAGGAACATTTTTAAACATGCTATGATTGTACTAAGAGACAAAGTAAACACATTTCGAATACACTTTATAACTCAGTTTTAAGCTTACACATCCCAACCACAGCCTGCAGAACAGACCACACTGAATTCCATGCTACAGTGCCAGAGAGAACTGAGCCAAGACTGCAAGCCAAGATGAGCTTCACCTCAGACAAACCCCATTCCTTCTATAACCTGCTCTGCTTTGTGGCCCCAGGAAGGCAATTCCAGTGAGATCCAGTCTATCTGATGGAGTCCATTCCTAGTGAAGATGGGAGGTTGAGCACCACAACCCCCCCAGCTTTCACAGCAATGTGTTTCTCTGCCTAATATCAATTATTTAATTGCTTGAACAATGAGGTTGTTTGGGGTTTTTTCCAACTAGGAATTCTCAGATCTTGCCCACATATGATGCAGTGATGTTTTATAAACAAGGCTTTTAACGTAAGTATTTTGTTTTGAGAATGTTCCCCATCTTACTGTTGATGCACACTCCTCTTTAAAATAATTTCATTAAACAATTCACACAAGGAAACCAAATTGAAGGCTCTTATGAAGCCCTGCTGAGTCCTGAGCTTGAACAGCTGGGTGTATTTTTAATTCTCTTTGAACTACAGGGTGCAAGTTAAACTGTGTGTGCCTTCATCTCACAAACCTGCATTCACCCTGGATAAAGTGAGGGGCAGGAAGTCACAAAATCATTCCCTTTTACCAAAACCAACATTTCTGACTGTAACAATCAGGGTTTAGTTAAAACTTCTCCAGAATTCACTGAATGGACCAAACTGAAGTTTAATATGTGAGGTTTTATACTTTGAAAAATTTTCATAAGTATAGCATGGCAAGGTTCATTTATGATGATGAAAATTAAAATTCAGACACCTTACAACTATGCCTTAAAAGCAGCAAAATCTTCTCTATGATTTACTGTTCTCTAGCTATGGATCTTTGAAATAAATTTGGTAAAATAATCCAAAGAAACTCTGCTTTTTGTATTTTGTCATACTGATTTAGAAGTCAGGGGCATTCCCCACAACATAAATATATTTAGTTCTGTTCTTCAGTTTGAAACCTGTCATTTGATATTGGATCTCAAAAGAAATATTACAGTATAGAATTAAACTGTGAAAGGAAGTACAGTAAAAACCGTAATCTACTTGAAAACAGCCAGCCTCTAGTAACGTTTGCACTGCTTATTAAAAAAGTAAATCATGAGAGTTCCAGACCAATAAAAAGGGGCAACCCTGACTCTCACTCAGCAAATGACCAAAGGGACCTGGGGGGACTGAGGGACAGGAAGCTCAAGAGGAGCCACCAGTGTGCCCAGGTGGCCAAGAAGGCCAATGGCATCCTGGCCTGGATCCAAAGTAGCGTGGCCAGCAGGCCCAGGGCAGTGAGCCTTCCCCTGGACTCTGCCTTGGGGAGGCCACACCTTGAGTGTTGGGTTGAGTTGTGGGCCCCTGAGTTGAGGCAAGAGATTGAGGGGCTGGAGCGGGGCCAGAGAAGAGCAAGGAGGCTGCAGAAGGGAGTGGAGCACAAGTGCTGTGGGGAGAGGCTGAGGGAGCTGGGGGTGTTTGTGCTGGAGAAGAGGAGGCTGAGAGGTGACCTCAGCACTGTCTGGAACTGCCACATCAGGGAAGTTGTGGCCAGCTGGGGGTTGGTCTCTTCTCCCAGGCACTCAGCAATAGGACAAGGGGGCACGGGGGGCTCAAGCTCTGCCAGGGCAAATTGAAGTTGGAGAGCAGAAAAAACTTCTTTGCAGAGAGAGTGCTCAGGCATTGGAATGGGCTGCCCAGAGACGGGGTGGATTCCCCATCCCTGGAGGTTTTTCAGCTGAGCTTGGCCGTGGCCCTGAGTGCCATGATCTGGTAAAGGGACTGGAGTTGGCCCAAGGGTTGGACTTGATGATCTCAGAGGTCTTTTCCAACCCAATCCATTCCATGATTCTATTCTATGATTCTAAAACAGGTCTCAATCCTCATTAAACTGCTGAGTTTACTCACGACTTAATGAAAAAAACCAGAGCAAAGAAAGAAGTTCTCCCATGTCTTGCATCATTTACAGTCAATTTACTCAGTGAATAAATGAGCTACAAAATGGACAAGAAAATCTATTAAACCATTAAGCAAAGAGATGACTGACTAGGGCCCTGGTTTTAATGTTTACAGCTGCATGACAACAGCAAGACACTGAGCTGACCTACAAACCACTGGTTTCGAATTTTTCTGTGTGATTCCTTTCGAGTTGATGCCACCCAATTTAACCAGCTCATGGTATATAATTTTCCCATGTCTTTCTATGTCTGGATGCTCTCAGAACACTCGAGGCCGAATTCTTCTTTCTAACTCACATTCTCTATCTTTTATTCACATAATCTCTCTCAAACACATATTCTGCACTCCTTCCACCCACGGAGCTCATACTTAAATTGAATTTCAAAGGGAGCTGCACAAACAATGACCAAGGAACGTGGACCATGGACAGCTCCAAGCTCCTGTGCTCAGTTCAGTCATACAGCAAAACTCTCACAAATGTGATTCATCTGTATATTTATTCAACAGTTCATTTCCATTGCTGTATTTCCAAATGAATCAGGGACAAACACCTTGTGTTTAGCACAGCACAGGCAGACCACTGGAGCTTGATATTGGGCAGATAATTCAATATAAGTAAGTCAGTCAAATATTTTTCTTCTGCCTAAATCCAACATATCTAAGATCACAGAATCAGAATATGTTGAGTGGGAAGACACCCCCAAGGGTCACACAGTCCAACCCTTAGCCCTGTACAGGACCATCCCCAAGAGACCTCTCATGTATTCTTTACTCAGTGTCATCTTGCACATTGTGATGAAAGGAAATGTGTGGGTTGGAAGCCATGAGATTTGAGCCCCAAACTCTTCCCGTGCATGGATCAAGTGCCAACTTCATGGTGGCTGAATCCAGTGCTTTTCTATCCTCTGTACATATTTCAGAGGGTAGAGTTAAAAAGCTTCCCTCACATTGAAAGTTCTGAGTCAAAGCTTTATTTTCAGACCATCTCTGTAGATTAAGTTCTGCTTTGCTTCAGTGAAAGTCTAATAATTCAACATGGAAACAGCCCCTTGTGATTAAGGTGCCATTGTAATAGGGCCTAGAGTTACCAATTATAAGTGAATGAGTGCTGCATTTGAATAACAATTAGCACAAATTTAAGGACCTGGTTCTGCACCAGCTTAACTTGCAATGCT
The DNA here is from genome assembly GCA_013396695.1 of Sakesphorus luctuosus. Lineage (NCBI taxonomy): Eukaryota > Metazoa > Chordata > Aves > Passeriformes > Thamnophilidae > Sakesphorus > Sakesphorus luctuosus. The sequence continues at coordinate 46,825 of VWZD01012178.1, read as the reverse complement.
GTTTACACTCCAGAGTGAGAAAATCCCTGAACAATCCAATACACAGCAACAGGAAATGCTTAACTTGCATTATACCACATGTAAAATAGTCCCCTGAGAGGAAAAAACAGTATTTTTGTTGCAGGAATGCTCTCCATGCCAAGAAGTACAACATGTAAGAGCACACAATCACCAAACCATGAAGTTCGGAGGGATCTTTAGGAATCACCTTCTCCAACCCACTTATTTGCACATTATATTCTGACAGGGGTACTGAGTTTCAGTTAACTGGGTTTTCACCTTTTTGAAACAAGAAACAGGAGATTTGCTTTTACTGGCAAATTCTTTTCCTTCTTTGTGTTTATCGGGCTGCACTTTCCCAGGTCAGTGGCCAAGGCTGTGTCCCCCCTGTACCTTTAGACATGACTTACCTAGAACTTGTAGCAGGCTTTACAGTCCAGGCTTTGCTGGTGGGGCAGAGTTTAAGACCTTCAAATTCCCACCTGCCAGAACATTTTTATGGTGTCTCAGTTGTGAGCCTGACTGTTCCTCCCCTATCCACTGCACCTTGAATTTTGGGCTCCCTTGCACAGCCAGTGCCAGCAATTCAGTCTCCTCAAGGAAGTCCTCTCTGGATTTTTATCCATCACTAACAGCTTAAAAAACCCAGAAAGATGGGAGTTTCTTCTCAGGAGCCTGCCCATCTCCAGTGACTGTGGATTAATGTGCAGGTGCAATACCCACAATCACAGAGGCTCAAACACATTGCTGTTATAATTTCCATTCTTCACCCACGACTACTAATATACTTTTTCTGTCTTTTATCTTTTCAAGCTCTGAAGTACAAAACCAAACACTAGAATCTGGACCTATTGCTTTGTTTCCTCAAATGTTTTTGTACTATTTTTCTCTAGCAAAGCCTGTAAGGTACAAGAGACAGTCATATACAATCTCAAGACCAAACAGTCAGGCAGCTTCACTTCTAGAGAGTTATTTAAGAAGCCAGAAGCCTTCCTGGCATCTTTAAATTATGTGGGCTCCTGGCACAGTCTGGTTTCACTGCTGGGTGCTGTGTGAGTAAACTTGGTAAGACTCATCAGAACTCAGGACAGAAAATGTCTCCACTCACATCAAACTGCTCCCTTAAAGCTTGGGGAAATAAAAGCTAAACCTCTTGTTTAATAGCAGAGGCAGATTAAGTAAGGGAAGGAAATGGTAGTTTTGAAATGTCTGGGAGGCTCAAAATACACTAAGAATACATCTCCAAGGAAAGAAAAGTCGCCCAAACCTGTTAGATTTCATTTTTCCCCCAAATAAAGGGAGGCTGTGCAACAGTTTTCCTTTCAGAGGGGACCATTAGTCTGTTATTAGAGGCAACCAAACAACATTAGCAAATGATTTGAAACAATATTTTCTTTCAGTCTTCAAACTATGCAGGTGTTTTCCAGGTGACGGAAAACAAAGAAATGCATTCATAAACAGTTATTTTCAAAAGCCTCCTAAGAAGTGTATCTGCTGCTTAAAAATAATTCAAGCAGCTCTGTATTGAATAGACTCTCAGAACAGCAAATATTCATGTTCACACAATGGGTGACATTTCACAGCCCCTGCTTAGGGTCAGCTGCCAATAAAGGTGCTTCTCTTTCTCCACTAATGCTGTTTTGTGAATCTTTTCCAGGAATTTTAGGCATCAGTATCATCAGTTATGTTTAATTGTATTTAAAAGGGAGAATAACACTCAAGATTATTCCAAGTAGGCAAGAACTGCAGACAAGTGTGCACAGACAACTTGCTCCAGGTTTAGAAGATGCACCATCTAATCATGAAGCAAGGAATGCTCCAGATGGATAAAAGGGGAAGATGTTTTCTTAGAAATCAGATGTGAAAAAACAGATTTGATTCCTTTCAACAGCCCCATTCCATAATTTAAAACTGCTCTTCCTTTGTGCTGGAACAAGGCATTGACAGAAGTTCTCCTTGTGGATTTGGCTGCAATGGATCTCATGTTTGAACATGTCCAGACTTCCAAACTTCTTAAGATGTTCTATCACAAACTAGTTTTTTAATCACTGGACTTATTCCAGTGAAGGATCAGACTTCCATTTATTTAACAAAGACATCTGACTAATTCCTGCTCTGTCATCACTTCTCTTTTAAGGAAAAAAAAAATCTAAACTTACATTTGACCTTTTTTTATTCTTTGATGAGGCAAAATAAATTCTGAAATAGTTGTTGGGGGTCAAAGTTTAAGTAGTTACATAAATGTGCCTTTGATGTTCAAATGCAGCAAGAACAATCTACTCTGCTAGAAATCAATGGGAGACAAAAAGCCATTTTATGTAAATATTTACAATTGTAATCAGGGTTCTATGCATTTACCTCAGTTTAAAAACTGCTGACTAATTACTGCTGTCTAAGCAGACATTTTCATGGCAAACACATTACAATGACTAACACAGAGGCTCCTCTGAATCAATGGAGGACTCATTATTTAAACCCCAAAACAAATATCCCTCCAAGACTATCTCCACTGCTTTTTTCTGGTTACAAAATCCTAGTTTTGAATAAACACACTGATCACTATTTGATTGAAAGTGATAATTTAATTAAAAAAAAAATCTAAAGATTCTCTTCACAAGCCACTAAGAATTTGAAAAAAAAAAAAAAAAGAAGAAGAAGAAAAAAAGACTTTCCACAGTGTTTAACAGATGTATCTGCTTAGAAATCAAAGCCCAGAGAGAGAGAACACCCACGGTACATACCCTAAAACTGCTTGTCAAGCTATCCTGATATTTTGGAAGAAGAGAAGGAAATAATGATGTAAAACAAGTTATAGGGATAGCTTTTGGTTTGGAATGGACTATGGACATTGTGGTTTGGTTTTTTTTTTGTTTGTTTGTTTTTGTTTGTTTGTTTATTTGGGGGTTAGGGGCTTTTTTCTTTGTTTGTTGGTTTGGGTTTTTGGTTTTTTTTTTGTGTTTTGGTGAACTGATGTAAACTCCCAGAGAAATCAGACACTCCATGGGTCTCTAATTGCTCCTCAGCACAGCAGGGTATGTCACCATTCCCTGGAAGGAAATAATCTTTAGCTATACTGAAAATTATAAGATCCCCACTTCCAATTGTCTTTTAATTCTTAATCTCTTTGGTTCAAAAAAAAAAAAAAACCCAAACCACACAACAAAACTCCTCACTGAATTTTCTAAGATAAGGGAAATTTATTTCTTGCATTTTGTTTTTAAAGAAGAGACATCACAAAAGTTAAAACAAGCAAACCCAACAACAATAAAAAATGACCCATACCCTTTCTGCTAATTTATTTTAATGACAGTGGGTCCTTCTGACAGTCAGTTTTTGAGTCCCTAGAAGTGTTTTCTTCCTAAGATCCTTCATCCCTTGGGGCACTGCTGTGCAAGCACATTGAATTAAAGCCAAGGGGAGATCAAATGGACTGGACACTCTTTTCATTTAAAGATGCTTAAATGGCTTCAGATGACCTTGTCTACACTGAAGAATTACGACAAGGAATCCCATCACTGCCAAAGCTGTTGCAGCCTCAGCAGCCTCAGTTTTGCTTGGGATGGTTGGGCAGATCCCTCTGCACCAGCAGCACTGTCAGGATAGCCGCGGGTACCCCGTGTGTCTGTGTTATGGCAAATGGCATTTGAGTCAAAACATCCTTAGCATAAACACCCATTTTTAGTCTCTCTAAATCCTCTGGGTAACCTTTATTCAGTGTTCTACTCTCCTAAGAAACCACTCTGCATTTCTTCCAAGCAGATGAAATAAACCCTTTAACAATACTGATATTTAAATTGACCTTTACAGAGAGACAACAAACGCACTGTCTCATTACCAAAGGCAAGCATTGTCCAAGTTATTATCCATCCTTTCTTTTCCAGGCTTTGGGCACAACTGAGGCAGCAACATATTTAGACTTGGTTCATACTGTAAGAGCTGCACAATGAATTAAATTTGACTTTAAAGACAGGATTTTCCAGGTTCTTTTTAGCCTCAGTGAGGGAAAACAAATCTCTTTTTTTTTTTTTCTCCTAGATATGCCACGTACCTTCAGGTCAGTTTTACAGTCTGGTTTTGCTCAGGGGATGTGTGAAAATGTGGCATCCAGCTTTTAATATCTGTAATTCTAATATTTCATTGCCAAAGGTACTAATGGTAAAAATCTCACTGAACTCAATGGGCATTTCTCATCTAAGGTATGTCCTTCATGGACATAAAGGCTTTCAGGCACAGTCCTTTCTCATTGAACTTTAAGGAGGGAAACATAAAAGTGAAAGAGTAAACCAATAAAAATATATACACAGCTTGAAAGAGAGACTTGAAATACCTTGAAATAAAAAGAAACCTCCTGGTTTACTGAGCCCAGTCCAGTTCCACGAAGTGAATAGGAAGAAACATTCTGCCAGCTGCCTAAATACACAATTACACAGCCCTCCTACTAATTAAGACAACATTTTCATCCCTGCTATTTGACTCTTTGAGATGCTTTTGCTAAGAAAACCGGATGGCATTAGAACTGCTCAAATCTGCTGAACAGAAACCTGTTCCAACCCGAGTGCAGCCCTTGGGGCAGTTACAAATCACTGAACACAAGTGGCATTTCATATTTTCTTTTCTCCTCTCTCTCTCGTTTCCCCTTCACTCTCTCCCAGCTTAATGGGCCCTCTTGCCCCTTCTGGTTTATTGTTGTGTTCTTGCCTTTACTGCTTCACTCTGAGAGAGGTGCCCAATTAGCAGGACCAGAGTCAGCTTCTCAACTATTGCTCTTTAATACTGTTGGTTTATCTGTTAATTGATGTGCTACTCCTTGCAATCTAATTAGATTTTTTTTTTCCTGCAAAGGCAAGTCAGGGAAATCGTTACAAAGAAACACAGGAGGAGGAGGAGGAGGTTTGTGGGAGGCTCAGAAATATTTATTATTAGAATTATTTCTGTGTGAGGTCCGTGCATTTGTTCCTGTCTCATCTTCCTTTGCCCAGTGACTGCAACCAGTGGAATTTGTGTTGTTCTAAGGAGAAGATTCAAAGGACACATCTGATCACATTGTTTTCCTTTCTATATTTATATATTTAAACCCAATATTTTTCTTTTAAGCTGAGATAAACCTATTTGTGAATAAGCCTATTTTTGAATAGTACAAACAACCACTTCATTAGTCTTTGAACCTTCTTTTAAGCCGTTTCCTGTATCACCAATAGCAATTTTGGGGACATCAGTATGTCCTGACTTACTGTAAACGACAGTGTTTAAGGAATTGCTTTATTCTCCATCACTCAGAGGTGGCTTTGCTTCTAACTGAAGTAGTTTCCATTTCATGCACAGAAAACATTTCTCCTCTCTGACCTGGCACCTCGGATTTTTGGGTCACAATAACACTGAAGAACCTAAAGCATGGCCCAAAATATAATTCTGTGATTGCAATTAGTCTTTCTTACAAGTGCAAACACACGCCAAGAGTGATTACATTTTATTTTAATTATTTTACAGAGCTGACCAATGAATTAGATCAAATATCAAATAGTTTGATGGGAAAGAAGAAGATGGCAAGCAACTGGCACCAGAGTTTTGTTGGATTTTCAGCAGCTTGTGCTGCTGGAGTGCGCTAGGAAATTCTGCATTATATTTTCTAAAAGTTACTTTTATTCACTGTTGCCCACTTAGAGAGCTTTTATTTCTAAAGCTGGGGATATTTATAGTGACAAACTTAGTTCTGCAGCAAAATCTGCTCATAAAAACATTACAGAAAACAGAGGCAAAACAATGAAAAAGTTACATAAACCTGAAAGCAATCTCCTTCCTTCAGTAAAAGCTAAAATATTAAACAAAATACATTAGCTGATGTAAAAAAACAAAAACAAAACCACAGAAAAATGCCACTTTTTTTTTATTTTGTAATTACATATGGAATCATTTATTTTGAATTTTTACTCTGACAGAATGTGGGTTTGCAAAATCAGCTTTAACTCATCTCACACCTCATGCTCTGACTACAGAAATAAAAATGCTTCTTACATGACTGAAAATTATCTGCTTTACTGAGCGTAATTTCCATCTTCACAGGTGGCATGTGGCTTCTTGTGGCAAAATATTTAAACCACAAACCCAACACAAGTAAGAGAGAAAAATGATTCCTCAAAATAACTGAAATGTAAGGAAGAAAATTGATTAGGTTGTTCTAATTAGCAACGGCCTGGGGAGAGACATATCTTTTTATTCATCATTTTTAATGGTACTGCAAATAATGAAGATGCAGAATGACGGCTTAGAATGACTTCCAAAATTATGAAAATTATGAATCTCCAGACATCTACATGCCTTGCAGAGATATCCCTAAATACTCTGAGGTAAATAATCTCAAGGATCTTATAGAACAGTTTATCTTGGTCTAAAAAAAAAATATTGCTAGCAAAGAAAATCATCTCAACACTCCTCCAAAAACGTCTCCAACTCCCAAATGAAGAAGAGCCTCAAGTTCTAGAGGGGAACCAAGCACTGGTGAGATGATTCAAGGAGACAGGCTCACAAAAAAAAAAATACAGCCATTATTCACTCATCTCTTCTGTTATTAACCCTATTTATGGCTCTCCTGTAACTCCTGTCCTGAAATAACTTCCCCACAGATACCACGTGGGAGGTACCTCGTTGTCCTGGGAGGAAAGAATTTGTCCTGCAGAAAAAGTTGTTCATGTTGGGAACTGTGATAAAACTCCCAGATTTTAGAAGATTTCCTTCCACTCAGGGCTGACTGCAGGTTTGTCAAACCCTTCGAAATATCTCAGAGCAGGTGGAGCTTTGCTGGGCCATCCCAATCCCGACTGGAAAACCTTCCTGCACAGATGCCTTGAGGTGCTGACCTGTACTAAATGCCACCTTGGTGGCAGGAGCTCAACAGAGCCCAGCACAAATGCTGTGTGGTAGGAGGAGCAGCCAGCAAAGCTCCAGAGGATGGCACTGAATTATCTTGCAGTCTTGGAATCACAGAATCATCAGCTGGGTTGGAAAAGACCTCCCAGATCATCAAGTCCAACCCTTGGGCCAACTCCAGTCCCTTTACCAGATCATGGCACTCAGTGCCACGGCCAAGCTCAGCTGAAAAACCTCCAGGGATGGGGAATCCACCCCCTCTCTGGGCAGCCCATTCCAATGCCTGAGCACTCTCTCTGCAAAGAAGTTTTTTCTCATCTCCAACTTCAATTTCCCCTGGCAGAGCTTGAGCCCCCCGTGCCCCCTTGCCCTATTGCTGAGTGCTTGGGAGAAGAGACCAACCCCCACCTGGCCACAACTTCCCTTCAGGCACTTCCAGACAGTGCTGAGGTCACCTCTCAGCCTCCTCTTCTCCAGCACAAACACCCCCAGCTCCCTCAGCCTCTCCCCACAGCACTTGTGCTCCACTCCCTTCTCCAGCCTCGTTGCTCTTCTCTGGCCCCGCTCCAGCCCCTCAATCTCTTGCCTCAACTCAGGGGCCCAGAACTCAACACAACACTCAAGGTGTGGCCTCAGTGCAGCATTCTGCCTAAATTTTGGCTGTTTTGCAGCAGTCTGGGTTGTATTTCTGACATATAACTACACCATCTCTCTCCTTCTTTTCCTTGGGTACACAGAGTAGTGCAAACTTATTCTGTGCAAATTGGGTATGTACCTTGGAGGCAGAAATGTGGGACACTGAGACATTCCCCAGCCAAAGTTTGCCATCTCAAATTGCTGAACACATCTTTATTTGTTCCAAAACCCACCAGGAAAGGGAGAGGATGATTTGAGTCTGTCTCTAAGTCCTCCACTTCACTGTGCTATATCCTTACAAAGGCAATCAATGGGAATCCATTAAACCACAGAATCCCAGACTATTCTGAGCTGGAAGGGACCCCCAAGGACCATCGAGTCCAACTCTTCAGTCAATGGCCCACACAGGGGATTGAACCCATGGCCTTGGCGTTATTACAGCCAAGTTTTGACCAGCTTATGCATTTAAAAATTTCTATCCCAACAGTACAAATTATTATCTCTGAGTACTTTTCCGAAAGGAATGTACCAAGACTGGAGGCCCTATAAGAATTTTTCAGACCACTTGGAACAGTCAACGGAAATGACATTATATGGAAACATTTTATTTTTAACAGTATTAAACTATTTATGGCTTATTAAATTTGTTGATTCCTCCTCAAAAAAATAAAAAATCCATCTTAATGGAATCCTTGCATTTAGGTTCCTGATGCTGCTGGATTCACAAGGCAGAATGTGCTTCACAGGGGGATAGAAATACTTTGGGCAACACAAAAAAAAAAATTCTGACCCTTAACACCATTCAAAAGAGATGACTGACAAGACATTCTTTATAAGGAGGGCCTATATTATTAGACTGCAAAGTAATAAACCCATTATAAATTTATTCTGACTTACCCAGCTTACATCTATCCATCACAGCAGTGTGATGGACAAATCCATCCTGGGTTAATATCAGAAATGGACTTAGGAAAACCACACAGAAAGAAGGTTTCATGTTCCAGCTGGGAAGGCTGAAACTGCCTCTTTCAGAAACAACCTCCAGCTTTCTCTTCCCTTTTTGAGAGGTAGAGAAGTGAGTTCCAAACATTAGGATGGCTGCAGTGAGAGGCTTCACACAAGGTCTGTGTGGTAGTTCTGCAACTTGAATAAGAAGAACTAAAAGAGAGGAACACCTCACATATGCTGGCCAAGATGCATGGGCTGGGTAGTATCTGCTCTCCAAATTCTCTGGATAAATATATTTTTTTATAATTTATCTACTCACCTTGGAACAGAAGGAAACAGTATTTCTGATAACAATAATGAATTTAAAAATGTGCATTTTATTCTACTGTCTGCATTGGGGATATATAAATATATATATATGTATATATATGTGCATCTGGACATAGATTGATGCTCAGGAAAACAGATGAGAGAAGAGAAGATATTCATCATGTCCTAAATGCCTTTTTTATCAAGGCTCAGCAAGGGGCTGGTACTGCAGGACTTCCCTCTGCTTTCCTAATGACCATCAAAGGATTCTTAATACAACCAGTAGATGGTAAGTTTATACTTTGAATAAGGAAAGAAATTTATCCTTCAACATTATAAAAAGAAAATCAGCTTTCTTTGCTCCATTTCTATTTTTAACTCCTTCTTTGTGTAGTTTAGGCTACACTCAAACAAAATCCTTATCCCCACTAAAACTTGGCTGCAATAATGCCAAGGCCATGGGTTCAATCCCCTGTGTGGGCCATTGACTGAAGAGTTGGACTCGATGATCCTTGTGGGTCCCTTCCCACTCAGAACAGTCTGGGATTCTGTGATTCTAAAACAACCATCACCACCACCACTATGCTACCCGACAAGATTAAATCACATAATTTATATATTCTTCTTTGAATATACTGATCTCAGCACAACACTTTCTGGCAAAATCTATAGTTTGTAAATTATGTCCTTAGCCTTATTGTTCAAAATCTTATTATTTTCTTGCTCTTGAGCCACCAGAGAACACAGAGAGTCACTCTGACTGCAGCTGATAATACCTGGGGCCTGAGAATATGAATCTTTTTTATAGCTTGCTGATTTATTGTATGCATGACTTCCTTTGGCAGAGTCACTATCTAACACTAATATTTTGTATCAGAAGCATTCAATTGTATTTATAAACTGAACATCACAATAGTTTGGTCCTGCTTGTCTCTTTCTGGGGCTGTTTTGACCACACACCATTGGGCCGTCCACAGCATGAAAATATAAATGAAAGTAAAATACAGCACACTGAATATATCAATATATAAATACATCCAACAGCGCACTGTTGCTCCAGGAGGCAGGATGGGCCCTCACTGCAGGTGTTCTGTACCTGTGGGTGCCAAGTCTCCATCCCCAGGCAACACCCAGTCCCAGTGAGAGAAAGTTTGTCTGGCTGTGTTTGCCACAGGGATCCCAAGAGACAAACACATTCTACAAGTATTATGTTTTTTAAACCAAAAATCGTCAGAGGACTGTTGAGCATGGAGAAGATCTCTAAGAGCTTTGGGTCCAACCATCAACCCCACACTGCCATCTTAGATGGGTATAATTCCATTTTCTTTGGAACAGCCACATTATTTTTGGACAGCTCCCCAATGATTACCCCAGTGTTGCAGGAACAAAATATCTTAACAGTGGGGATAATTGACAGGAAGCTCAAGAGGAGCCAAGAGTGTGCCCAGGTGGCCAAGAAGGCCAATGGCATCCTGGCCTGGATCCAAAGTAGCGTGGCCAGCAGGCCCAGGGCAGTGAGCCTTCCCCTGGACTCTGCCTTGGGGAGGCCACACCTTGAGTGTTGTGTTGAGTTGTGGGCCCCTGAGTTGAGGCAAGAGATTGAGGGGCTGGAGCGGGGCCAGAGAAGAGCAACGAGGCTGGAGAAGGGAGTGGAGCACAAGTGCTGTGGGGAGAGGCTGAGGGAGCTGGGGGTGTTTGTGCTGGAGAAGAGGAGGCTGAGAGGTGACCTCAGCACTGTCTGGAACTGCCTGAAGGGAAGTTGTGGCCAGGCGGGGGTTGGTCTCTTCTCCCAGGCACTCAGCAATAGGACAAGGGGGCACGGGGGACTCAAGCTCTGCCAGGGGAAATTGAAGTTGGAGAGCAGAAAAAACTTCTTTGCAGAGAGAGTGCTCAGGCATTGGAATGGGCTGCCCAGAGAGGGGGTGGATTCCCCATCCCTGGAGGTTTTTAACCTGAGCTTGGCCGTGGCACTGAGTGCCATGATCTGGTAAAGGGACTGGAGTTGGCCCAAGGGTTGGACTTGATGATCTGGGAGGGCTTTTCCAACCCAATCCATTCTGTGATTCTATGATTCTATGATAATGTCACTGCCCATGAACACACCTCAATAAATCTCACACAAGAGCCCGAGACGGCCAGTATGAGCTGCTAGAAGAGATGTAATCCTTTGTATAAATGGATTTTTTTTGATTTCTGATTACACAGTTGAAGGATAATGTTATTCTTACAGCCAAGGCAAGCACTGAGTGTCTCCTGCCAGTCAAACTGCAACATGTGTTATTTGTGGACTTCTGAGAGAAATATTTCTATTTTCTTGTGATCAACCATAGTAAATTACAAATAAAACGATTTTTAATAAGCAATGTAACTGAATTAATACAGATTTCAAGAAAACAAAATTATGGATATTATCAGAGTTTCTTTGTGCTTCTAGCCATGAGACACAGGTGCGATGCAAATCTAATGGAGGGATGGACTTATTAATGATGATGATAATCACTTTTCTGGGAAAGATACTCTTTCTTTATATAAAACTTTGGGTAACTCAACTCTTTTCACTAAATGTTACCAAATACATGTTTGCATTTCGAATACTTATTTTGTCATACAGAGATAAATAACAGAAGTCACCAGAAACTCACAGATCCTGCTGATGCAACTCAGAACAAAGGGATAAGACACAACCCTCAAATGGCCATTTTTATCTTGTTCATGTTATATATATGTGTATATCTTGGATAAATAATATTTACAGACTATGCTGCTGATTTATCTGTTCCAGCTGAGCGTGGCATTGCTTTGGAGTCTATGGAAATCTGCACCTTGCTGACTAATTAGAAAATCAGTGAGAGTTTTACAAAATGTGAGTGTTTTGAAAAATCTGAAGGTTGAAAGGTGGAAGGAATGAAAGTGTTCCAGGAGAACCATGGAGGGAAATGGGGCATTCCCTTGAAGCCGTAGTCAATAAAAAGAAATTCAGAAAACCAGAGTCATTTCTATGAAATCGGAGAAAATTCCTCTAGAGGAACCAGAATGGTTTCCCACATTATTATTTCATGACAGAGAAGAATTACTCATTTTGTACAGCCCGAGGACAATAAAAAAATACAAGATGAGAAGTGGGATCTGATTTAGTAACATGTTTTTCTAGCAATGCTAGAAAATACTTTGGATTTTTCAGAGAATATAGTGGTTAGTTACTTAAACATTGCTGTTCTGAACATTATTAGGTATTTTTACACTTCTTCTATTTCCTTATCTACATCCCCAGTAATGTATCTCAAAAAAAAAACTGATTATACTGAAAAATTGCAGTAGAAAATGCAAAGGTACCAAGGTAGTGCAATAAAATATGTGCACTGGTTTTATTTCTCTGGAACATTCCTGTCATCCAGAGGAAGGGCTGAACGGTGTGCTCAGGTGGTAAACGATTAATTATTCTAATTATATGAAACGTTTTCCTGTTATAAGCAAGCTGCAGTAGCTGGATGGAAGGGGACCAAAGACTCTCTAGCTTATCCAACCCACAACTGAATTTCTGCCAACAATGCCTCCTGTGAAAGAAAATACTGCATTAGGAATTCCAGTCTCTGTCTTTATGCAGGGGAAATTAATGGGGATTTTTGAATTTCTAAGAAATGCTGAACAAGTCTCTTCATTAACATCAAATTCACAGCTCCTGAACAGAAACACAGAAGAACATGAGGAATATCATTATATAAACAGATGTAAGAAAACAATGAAGAGAATGAAGATGCTCCAAATTTAACCTTTTTTTTTTGTCATCAAGTTGCAGTTCATCTAAAAGGAAAACCAAATTATATAAGTAGTTAATTAACTGTATGACGTAGTCAGAGACAAAGAACCAGAACCTCCAAACACTCCAAAAATAGGGGTTTAAATACCTCTTTCAAGGTGCATGTGATGCTGTTATTAACAGCACAATGTTAACTGACACAGGACTTAAATCTGACTTGGTTTATGCTATTTCTGCTTTTGTAAAGAAAAGATTTGAAGGCTAAGAACTGAACTTCTAGCCCTTGGCAGGACCTTGTGTAAGGCCCCCAGCAATTTATATATATATATATGTGTGTTGGAACTTTTAAGAAGTAATAAAATAAAACAACACATCAAAGATTGGGGTTTAAATGTCTGGTTGGCCTTTCTCACAAAGCTGAGCAGTAAACTTTGCAAAATTATCAGTAATTATTAGGAAAGGAAAAAATCCTTCAGCCTATCCTAATATAATTTGGGAGAGATGATTTTCCAAAGTTCAGCAGGATTTCCACTGGTCAAAGTGTTTTTCCTTCAGCTCAAAGTACGGATTCTGTTAGAAACTTGTACACCCAAATACAAGAATAATACTCACTTTATTCATCTAAAATAACTAAAAGCTACCACAGTAATATAAATAAAACTTAAAGTACATGGAAAAGATAGTTAAGATCTCTCTTGGGTGAAATAACCTGGGGGTATGTGCTTGCCTAGCCTGATAAAGTTTCTCTTTATAGCAGAATGCAGTAAAAGGAAGAGGTTGGTTTATTCACAAGTATTTGATGGCTGCATTATGACAGAAGATCAATTGTCCAAATTCCCCCACTTCTTCTGTGGAAAAGACAGGGCTATAAAGACATACTTTGTTTCCTGTCTCTGCAGCTGTCCTAAGACACAGCTGTCAAATCCAGGGTGAGGATTAAGGTGCAATAATGCAAATTTACAGGTTTGCAGGGGAACCGCCAAGTTTACTCAGAGATGTGTTGGGGTGGAAGTCGTGTGTGCCCTCAACAGGAGCCAAGAGTGTGCCCAGGTGGCCAAGAAGGCCAATGGCATCCTGGCCTGGATCCAAAGTAGCGTGGCCAGCAGGCCCAGGGCAGTGAGCCTTCCCCTGGACTCTGCCTTGGGGAGGCCACACCTTGAGTGTTGGGTTGAGTTCTGGGCCCCTCAGTTGAGGCAAGAGATTGAGGGGCTGGAGCGGGGCCAGAGAAGAGCAAGGAGGCTGGAGAAGGGAGTGGAGCACAAGTGCTGTGGGGAGAGGCTGAGGGAGCTGGGGGTGTTTGTGCTGGAGAAGAGGAGGCTGAGAGGTGACCTCAGCACTGTCTGGAAGTGCCACATCAGGGAAGTTGTGGCCAGCTGGGGGTTGGTCTCTTCTCCCAGGCACTCAGCAATAGGACAAGGGGGCACGGGGGGCTCAAGCTCTGCCAGGGGAAATTGAAGTTGGAGATCAGAAAAAACTTCTTTGCAGAGAGAGTGATGAGGGATTGGAATGGGCTGCCCAGAGAGGGGGTGGATTCCCCATCCCTGGAGGTTTTTCAGCTGAGCTTGGCCGTGGCACTGAGTGCCATGATCTGGTAAAGGGACTGGAGTTGGCCCAAGGGTTGGACTTGATGATCTGGGAGGTCTTTTCCAACCCAATCCATTCTATCATTCTATATTCAATGAAAGAGGTGTAAGGGTTTAATAACCAGCTCACAGAAGGCCTGTGGGTGTGTGGACAACAGGTCTTATTACATGTCTGCAGGGGAAAAACTTCCAACAGGTTTCCTTTCCCTCTGCTACCTCCAAAATTTGCAGCAAATTAGTGGGACCCTTCAGCAGAGTCCAAGGCATGGTCCTGTTTCCCATTTTCATAGCTTTGGTTTGCAGAGGCACATTCAGTCCCTGGGCAATTATCCTGCTGGTATGCTTGTAAACCCAATGCTGTGTACAATTAATGCTTGGGATTAATTACACTACAGCTAATGATGACAAACACCTATCCTCCCCTGAAGCTGCTACAAGTGATCTTATTCCTAAATTTCCGTAAGTCCTTTGTTGAGTTCTGACTGGGTGAAAGGCATGTCTGCCACTGAGTTGGGAATTTATTGTAGATCCTAAACCTGACATTTCCAAAAACTATCTCAGATTTAGCTCCATCCATGTATTTTAAAAGGAATTACCAACACACCAAGGTACAAACCAGTTGATTATGTGAACAGTTCAACTGACACCACACTAAGATTCTTCCAAAAGTGAGAATTGCCAGAGAATTAATTTTTACTCACAAGTTGGCTACAAATTCATTATCTAAATGCATAAAAGGGACTGTGCATTGCTGCTATCATTCAAAATTCAGGAAACAATCCTGAATGCTCCCTTGTTTTTTCACACTGCATTTATGAAAAAATCAGAGAAAGGGAGGATTGGAATCAGGAAACTACAAACAATTAAAGCAATGAGTCAGTAATTATAGCAGAGGCTTTTGGAGAAAAGAACTGAAAACAGAGGGGAGAGAAAGATTAGCCGAGTGAGGTAAAGGGTGCAATGATAACCAGCTCAAACCCAGAGTTAACTGAGTTCCCTTTCACTCTCCTGGACCAGCAGTCAATGAAAGGGCAGCACTGAGGAGGTTTGTTAAAACTGCCTGGCTTTACCAACCATTTACTGTAAGACATCAATGAGCTGAATTAATGCAAGGCAGGACTGCCCAGAAGGCAGGAGAAAGCTGAATTTATGGCTGTAAATCCCCACTGCTGTTCCCTCTCAGTGTGCACTGCAGCTCCACAGCCCTTCTCCCCATCACAGCCATCCTCTGCCAAGCCCCAAAAACCTCCTCCCACCTGCAGGGGGAGGAGAAATCCCCTCTGTGACCAGTACAGGCTCCTCAGAGTTTGCTCTTCTGTCCTCAGTCACCTCAGCGAACACCCTGGCTCTGACTGGCTCTGAATAAAGCAAATTATCAAACCAAAACAGCCCCACCAAGCTTAGCTGGCACACAGGTTTGCTACGAAAATTGTAGTTTTCCCCAGTCATTTCACAGTTT
>VWZD01012178.1:0-31257 GCA_013396695.1 Sakesphorus luctuosus | reverse complement strand
TTTTTTTTTTTTTTTTTTTTTTTAAAAAACTTGCCGACCCCCAAGGGGGTTTTTTTTTTGGTTTTTTTTTTTTTTTTTTTTTTTTTTTTTTTTAAATAGCTATGGCTTCAGAACGCTGGTTTCCCAAGTTTTCAATCTAAAGCCAAGTGAACAATTAAATACATGGTCTACGAGGGGAAAATAAAAACAACAAACAATAAAGAACAGGTCTGTATTGAAAGAATTAAATTCCAATTACCTCAACAATCTGGAAATGAGAAGACAAAAACTTTACAACGTAGGAAAGGTTTTAGAGGATTTGTGGGATTGGATCCCACCCCATATTAAGCTATTAGTTATTTTTTAACAATAATCAATATGAAACTATAAAATCCTGGCTCATACAATCTGATGAAGATACAGAATTAAGAAGGTATGAAAAATTACCTATTTTTCTCAATTTTCAAATTGCTTCCACATTTTTCAAAATGTCTGCAGATATCTCCATTATTTAAAGATGTATTTTTAAATTACAGAATTGACAAGCACGTTTGTGAACAGGTTGGTTTCCTGAATTTCTAGCTAATATAGGAATAACAGCTGTTTATAAACAGCTTAGACTGAGTACATGAAATAGCTATACAGGTACACAATTACAGACCATTTAACATAACTTTTTCTTCTTCTTAATGGATATAGATCTCAGAATTCAATTTGCCATGAAAATACACTCAAAGATTACCCCCGAGTTTCAATGTGAATTTTCACTCTTTGCTTACGGTTCTTATTTTAGTTGATACCTTCTCAGTAATGTTACCCCTGACTGAGCACTTTCCAAATGTTAAAACAGAGCTTGAAATGTAATTGATATATGTAATATATTAACACTTGGCTGTAATAATGCCAAGGCCATGGGTTCAATCCCCTCTGTGGGCCACTGACTGAAGAGTTGGACTTGATGATCCTTGTGGGTCCCTTCCCACTCAGAATAGTCTGTGAGATTCATATTTAAGGAAAAGTTTTCCTGCAGTATTTAAACAGTTCCACTCTGAATTTCTAAAGGACACAGAAATTCTAAATGTCCATAAATGCTGATTTTTTTTAAATACAGCTATTTATCATATTTCTACATCAATTTACTAATATTACATGCACTATAAACAAGAGAGGATACTATAAAGGCTTTAATCACCTCTGATGCATAATGGCATTCCTAAAATAATCAAAACTATTGTTGTTTAAAGGATTTTCCTTCACCTCAACCTGCACCAAGTACAATCAGGGACTTAATAAGTGACTCTGTCCATCTTTTCTAGTCAATGGGCAGTCTCTGAAGCCTTTTAAATACCCAGATAAAATCAGACACAAAAGTACTTATGGTAGAAAAACCAACCTGAACTAAGTTCAAGACAAAATGTTTCCATTGCTTTGCTGTGCGGTCAGAACAAAATAAGAAATGCTTCAGCATGGTGGAGCCCAAAGTATGTTGTCAAATCTTCTATAAAAAAGGGCTACATCTGAATAGAGATTTTACCACACACATTGAATGGGACACTTGTGCCATTGTGAATTAGTGACAGCCTTAGAAATGCTTCAACTAAAAGAACAGCACAAAGAATCCAATCTCAGAAAGCTCCTGGAACATTTCCCAGCATTATAAATGAAGCAACTGAATCTGGGAGGTTACTTAGTCAGCCCCCAAATTTGCTGCATTTTAGTAAAATTCAGTGTTCCATGAAACAGGCCAAGAAGATCATTTGAGTGTGTATTTTTTGATGGACCTTCGGCACACAAGAACCCTTGGCCTGGCTAAATGTCAGCAGGACACTGCAGGGAGCTTTAGGTCTTTCTCCAGCTCCCTGTGCCTGCAGGAGAGGCTGGACACAAAGGGAAGTGTTCCCTCTTTGCATGGAGATCCCATCAGGAGAGCTAAAGGCAGGGCAAGGGTTGGCAAGGCACTGTCTGAGGATGAAAATGCTCAAGGGAACACTTGGGCTGCTCCAGGGAGGACTAAGAAATCCAGAGCACATCTGAAACCTTCATACACCAACAGAAGCACCAGGAGAAACCAAGAGGATGAACTGGAAGCCCTGGTCTGGTAGCTAAAGGCAGGGCAAGGGTTGGCAAGGCACTGTCTCAGGGTAGAAGTGCTCATGGGAACACTTGGGCTGCTCCAGGGAGCACTAAGAAATCCAGAGCACATCTGAAACCTTCATACACCAACAGAAGCACCAGGAGAAACCAAGAGGATGAACTGGATGCTCTGGTCTGTCCCAGGGCTGTGCTGTCATTGTCCCCATCTCCTGGCTGGGCCTGGGGCTGCAGAGGGCTGTTCTCCAGGATGGACCCTCAGCCCTGAGTTGCAGAACTCCAGGTGGACTATGGCATGTTGAGTCGTGTTCTGTTCTGAGCTCTGCTGTTCTATTCCACTCTGTTCTCACCATGAGTCCAATAACAGTGAGATGATTTGCCTGAAATACCAGCAGCCTTTGAAGGGCACACAGCCCAAAGGTTGCAGCTGGAAACAGGGTTTCATTCTAATTTCCCCCCTCTGTTTCAGAGCTGATGCTCACAAGGTGTAACCCAGGGCACAGCTGTAGCCAGGAGCAGGCTGAGGCATTCTGCATTTCAGCTGGCAAGAGCAGCCCTTGCAGCCTGGCCAAGGCAATTCACAGAGCTACAGTGGTTAAGAGGCATTTGGAAAACTTCTTTAACACTGTAATTTGACTTTTGGTCGGCCCTTAAGTGGACAAGCTCTTGCAGTGTCACATGTCCCTTCCAGCTGTCCTGTTCTCTCACTGAGTGGTGACAGGACCCTGATCGGCCACAAGAGAAGGGCCAGGTCCTCTCACCCTTATGGAAAAACCTGCACTTTTGCCCTGGTTTAGAGGATTTGGGGAAAAGATGGCATCACAGTGACCTAACTTTCAAAAGGTATGCTCATGAAGATGAGACTCCAATTTAAAACAGGACTTTGTCCAGAAATGTAACTCCAGGCAGGGACGTAATGAATGTAAATGCTCTGGCTCATTTTTACCTTGTCAAAGCACTCCTGTGAAGAGTTAAACTTGCTTTTTCTGACAGCAATGGTGACCCTTTGCTATGTGCAGTTTCTTATCAGAGAACACTAACCTTTGGCAGAGAGGAAAAAGGAATTTATTCATAGCAAGACTCCATTTGCCATGCTTAAAATAAAAAAAAATACAAAATGCATGATCTTCACCCAAACTTTAGGGGGAAAAGCAAAATACACTGAATGGAGTCTGGAAGTAACTGCATCCTTAACACGTTTTATTTCAGACATTCAAGAAAACAAACACCAGTGAGGCCCTTCAGGCTCCAAACCAATGCAACAGAACCAAGAACCAGTTTGAAATCTGCTGAAATTTTTTGCTTCATGAGAAAAAAAAAAACCATCTGATTTCTCTAGTGAATAAGTGATCACAGGCAAATGGATCAATCAGCACTTACAGGAATGCACAGGAATAACCTGGGCAAAACCATCATGAGTTCATTCAGGCAAAGAGGAAGATTAAAGGCAAGACTGCTGTGATTAGACTGAAGGTTTGGACTGGATCTCCCTGAGTGCTGCCATCCTTCCTTTGTGAAAACCATACCTGAACTTTACTTTAATTTTTGACTTTTCAGCTGTTTATTGAGGGATATTTTTAAATCTCTATCCCTCTACTAACTGATTACAGACCACTGTATGGAAGATCCTTTCTGTGGGGTATGAGGGCAGTCACTAGAAAACCACAATAGACAGATCTGATCTCAATAAACCTTCATCAAAATCTGCAAGATTTTATCATATTTGGAGATATATTCTGTTTATTTACCAGGGAGAAGTTTTACTTCATTCCAACAAAGAAAAAAAAAAGAAAAAGACCTTTTCAAATAAGCTGCCTACATCCATCCTTCTGAAGGAAATGCTGAATAATTAAGAAAAAATATATTCACTGTAATTGAAAACTGCCTGAGACTATGAGAATACAACTGAACAAGCTGCTGGGCCATATATTCATACAAAATAACTTCTTCTTCTCTGACTGATTCCACTTTCATTGCCAGCTAACAAATGAACCTGGAAAGAACACACAGGTGCCAAAGCTCTGAAAGCTGCAGGGCTTGACATTATCCACCAGTAACCTCATTACAACTACAGGTGAAAAACAATGGATTTTTCATTTTGCTGTAAACAGTTAACGGGAGAAAAAAAAGTATTGCATCAGATTAACATAAAGATGAAGAATCAGAGATAAACATATGGGTTTTTTTTATAATACAGATTCATTTGATGGCAATACTTTGTGAAATATTTCATTTTGAACAAGAAGCTTTAAAATTAAACAATAAGGTATTTGGAAATATTTCCTTTTCTGCTTCATCCTGAATCTTCACATCTGAGAATTATATTTCTTAATAGACTACAGAAAAGCCCCCTATATTTTAAATATTTTAACAATGCTAGAGATAGATATTTTAACATTTAAGTGGTACCTTTATCCCAAAAGAGCCCTATGTTTTGTAGTGGTGACAACCACAGGTAATGAACAGACTGAAGCCTGTTCTCACTTGCTTTTCATGCCAAATACCTGCAGGTTCTTGGAGGGATAATCCCAGACTCTCTGTCTGGAGAGGGCATGGAGGAATTCAACCTCAACTGAGAATATTTGTCTAAAAAAAGGCACCATTTTCAGTCTTGAGTTGCAAAACTCTGCTATGACCTGAGACTGAATCCATTTGCAGCATCTTTAGGAAACAACCCAAACCTCCTGCATGTAAAAAGGTAGAAAAAAATAGGTTAAGAAGGAAAGGAGCTGAGCAACAGAGTTCATACTCAAACAGGTCTTGAAAAGTTTGCAAGGGAAAAGTTGGCAGTTCATTTCCCTCCCTCTGCACAGTTTAGATGTGACTACTCAGCCATGGGCCTTAAATGGCAAAAAGACAATATCAGGCTGGCATTGCCACTGAGGGGCTGTGGAGCTGATGGCTCAAAATCAAACACAGAGGCCTGAACAGGTATAGAAATTTGCAGTCCAGAAATACTGAAATTTAAGAGGAAAAAATGAAAAATAAAATCTCTGTAAAAAAAAAAAATCTCTGTATAGTCAAAGCACTTTCACTTAGAGCAAGGCAGTAAAATTGCTAGAAAAATGAGAACATGTGATTTCACACCATAAGCACTCCTTCCTGCTAGTTAATATTTTTATGCAGCTCCACCACTTGTGGGGACAGAAAAGGCTGACCTGAAAACTCAGGGACACGTTTCCTGTAAGCAATAAAGTATCATAAAAAAAAAGGAAATTTTATGCAGATTACTGGCCTGCATTAATATCTTCACCATTTAGGTGTAAAAATTAGGAGAGCAGAAGTATGTGTGAATACATTTACACACATACAGAATCATATTTATTTACCCCAGAGCATTTCAATAGCACTTGAAGGCACTTCAAGGGTTCAATGACACTTCAAGGGCCTTTTTTGGCTCTTATTTTAATGCTGTGTGCTGGTGAAATAAAATGTCCAGGGTATAATATTATTGAATCTGGCCAAGTGAAACTTAATAAGATTTACCAAAAGGGAAGTAGTAGTGGCTGTGTCCTCTACATTAAATAGATCATTCTGGACAGAATGGAGGCCTTAAGTGTCTATGGCAACCACTTGAGACAGTGACTGAGACATGGGTAGTTACTTAGTGCCAAGAGCACCAAACCAAGCAAAAGAGGCTGCAAATAAACAAATTTCCCAGCAGTGAGTACAGCTCAATATGGAATGAACTGCCAGAGGAAACCAGGCTTTAAGTCAGAGTCACTGCAGGCAGACAGGATTTCCTACAACAACCACAAGGTCTGTTCAGCCCACAGGTTTTAGCACTTCAGGACTTCCCAATGAGTTCTTGCCAATATTCACTTGGCTCCTCCCTTAACAGCATCTCCAAGCCTTGTTTTTGTTCTTCAAGGTGTTTACATGACCAAGATTTTGTTCACTTTACTGCCTGTGGAGTAAATCCCAGACTGTTCTGAGTGGGAAGGGACCCACAAGGATCATCAAGTCCAGCTCTTCAGTCAATGGCCCACACAGGGGATTGAACCCATGGCCTTGGCATTATTACAGCCAAGTTTGAACCAACTGAGCTAATCTCGAGGTCAATACTCACCATATAACTATTCATTACTTCAGGAATAACCACAGAAGTGTTGTTAATAAAAAAAAAAAAATAAAAAAATAAAAACTCTGTCACCCATCAGGAAACTGAAACAATAACGTCTGACATAGCTCAGCACAAGCTGTAGAGCTCATATGGATGTGGCACTCAGTGCCTGGATCTGGTAATCAAAGTGGGGTTGGATCAAGGGTTGGACTTGATGACCTCACAGGTCTCTTCCAACCCAACTGATTCTACGATATCTGGAAAGAGAACCTCTGCAAAAGCAGCTCAGGTGACATTTTTCCAGTCCCACTGCTTCCCAGGTATTGGCCAACAGGTCAGGGATGGAAAGAGCTCAGCTTGCAGCCCTTCTGGAGCTTTAGAATCGTTCCTGCCCCCTCTGCCTTGAGGACACGGGGCATTTGTGCAAATATGTGCTTGCTGCCACCTCCCAGGGATTTGTTTCAGATGCATCCTACATTTCAGAAGGGAGTTATCTACAATTTGAAAATTCTTGCTGTCAGAAGTGCAACTGCATCAAAAAGCTACAATGTGTGACTTAGATCTGGAACAGAAACCCCTCTATGAACAGACACACCACAGAGTGTTTTCCACTCAGAGGTTTTCAGGAGCCACAAGTTCTCCCCCAGTCATCTTGAATATGCCATAATACTCCTCCTGCCCTTTCTGTGGGCATTCATCTTGCCCAGGATCATAGAATGATAGAATGGATTGGGTTGGAAAAGACCTCCAAGATCATCAAGTCCAACCCTTGGGCCAACTCCAGTCCCTTTAGCAGATCATGGCACTCAGTGCCACGGCCAAGCTCAGCTGAAAAACCTCCAGGGATGGGGAATCCACCCCCTCTCTGGGCAGCCCATTCCAATCCCTCATCACTCTCTCTGCAAAGAAGTTTTTTCTGCTCTCCAACTTCAATTTGCCCTGGCAGAGCTTGAGCCCCCCGTGCCCCCTTGTCCTATTGCTGAGTGCCTGGGAGAAGAGACCAACCCCCAGCTGGCCACAACTTCCCTGATGTGGCACTTCCAGACAGTGCTGAGGTCACCTCTCAGCCTCCTCTTCTCCAGCACAAACACCCCCAGCTCCCTCAGCCTCTCCCCACAGCACTTGTGCTCCACTCCCTTCTCCAGCCTCGTTGCTCTTCTCTGGCCCCGCTCCAGGCCCTCAATCTCTTGCCTCAACTCAGGGGCCCAGAACTCAACCCAACACTCAAGGTGTGGCCTCCCCAAGGCAGAGTCCAGGGGAAGGCTCACTGCCCTGGGCCTGCTGGCCACGCTACTTTGGATCCAGGCCAGGATGCCATTGGCCTTCTTGGCCACCTGGGCACACTCTTGGCTCCTCTTGAGCTTCCTGTCCCTCAGTCTCCCCAGGTCCCTTTCTGCCTGGCTGCTCTCCAGCCACTCTGTGCCCAGCAGAGGAGGGAACAGTTCACCTGGCAGAGATGCTGCAGGAGCTGCTTCTGATTTCACAAACTGGAATAAAACGTGCTGTGTTGTACCTGTCATAGCCTCCAGACGCCCCATCTTTGCTGCCTGTCTCAGGAAGCCCTAAATGTGAATGTGGTGGAAGGAACCTGCCATGTGCCATCGCTCTCTGTCTCCAAAAGAGTGCAAATAAAATTCTGCCATCAGTTTTCACTACACTGATTTCAGGGGATATTTTGCCTTAGGTTGTACTTTCTTCTTTTTGACGTGCTTTTTGATATATGGTGGCAGTGCAAGTGTAAAGATCCCTTTCCCCTTTCTGGTGTAGGAAATAGATCATTTTAATATAAAAGCTAAAAATCCCATTGCCTAAATAGTGCTGTTTTTGTTATCTAATAGTCTATTTGTTGAGATTTTTCAACCTTTCTGTGCTCACAGAACTCCTCCATTAATGTAGCTATTAAAGAAATTCTTTACCCAATTTTAATACCTTTTTAAATAAGATATAGTCACTTTTGCCCTATAGAGAATGAAAGTAGTTTGTAAATATGGTATGACCACTTATTCACAGAAAAAATAATACAAATTTCATTCTGAACGTTGTTGGAGAATGAGGCCCTAATTCTTTTTTTGAACTCCTCTGTTAGAAGACAACCCCACACATCTCATCTACACAGAATACCTAGATGAAAATTCAAAAGTTTTATAAACTTTAAGCAAAAGAAAACTAAAAGAAGATTTGGTAATGCTAAGAAATTGTCTAGGGAACAGATGGGAGCTGTAATTCATCTCTGGAACACACACTTCTTTTTAAACTTAATTTTCTGCACAAAGAAGGACATGGATTTCCCTCTTAGACCAAAAAAAAAAAAAAAAGTGTACCTTACATGCATATCCAAATAAAAGAGGAACCAGAAATTATGGCAATTAATGACCTGACCTTTGAATAAGCAGTTCAATATGAGGAAGTATTTTTTAATAGTCTAATACTAATGACCAGATTGCAGCAATATGCAAGGAAAAAGCTTTTATAATCACTAAGGGTATGGCATCCCAATTAAATCTTGCCTGCAATGTGAGAAAAAATCTGATTTTTATAACTGGAAACATGCTCTCTAAAATATCTAAATAAAAAAAATATAGTAATTATGAATACATTAAGGAAAAATAATGATATATTTGGCAGTCTGTCTTTATTTATGTAGTAGTTCCAAAATTTGAGGTTTATTTGACTAGAAGCCTGTTTTTTAACCAGGTCTTTAAAACTGGTGATTATATAAATGGTCAGCTCCTTAAATGACAGCAGGATTAATCTGCAAATCACACTCCTTAATGTCAGTACTTATATTTATATGCAAATATATGCACTTCTAATCACAGGGTTAAAAACTTGGCCTCTGCCAAAGGACACATCTCCATGGAAAGGTGCAGATTCTACACCTGGCTCCAAATAATTCCCTGGAGGACAAGCTGGGAGTTTGTCCACAGTCCCACTAGTCACACCAAAGTCATTCCTCTCTTTTTACACAGTCATTTGTTAATTTTTCTTCTGAGCTGCACAAGGTACAGGAGACAAAAAGCCACCGAAAACCACACTGGGTTTTAGGAGGGTTGTTGAAAGGGAAGTTCCTATACACATAAAACTGTAATACATTATAATTAAAATGTGTATTAAAAAACCCAAAAACCAAGCCAGCAAAATCACCTCTGGTACAAACAGAACAGCAATGCTCTTTCAGCAAAATTACAAAATTATGTGGGGGTCACCTTAGTTCTTCAGGGAAGACACATTTTATCAGTCCTTTCATAGGTCCATACATTGTGTCCTTGGCAGATGCTTTTTAATCTCCTCCAAAAGTTCATCAAGCAAGCAACTTATGGTCAAAGAACTAAACTAATTTTGTCAGCAAGCTGTGTTTCACTTTTTCGTACAATTACTTTCAGCCTCTACAAGTACCTTGTTATGCATCTACAGTATTTTGTCTATCCCTGTCATGGAGAAAAAGCCCATTTTTCAGCTGTAAATATTGCAGCAAATATCGCGGGATTTATTGTTAAATTTCAGTGATGTGAGGCCAAATTATTGTTTATTAAGAGCATCCACCACCTCTCTGGGCCCTTTGGTCCAGTGTTTTACCACCCTCATTGTAAAAAATGTCTTTCTTATACCTCATCTAAACTGATCCTCTATTAGTGTAAGACCATTGCCCTTTTCCTCTTTGCAACAGATCCTACTCTTGTCTTTCCCAAGATTTACACATCCATGCAAAAGTAGCACCAGCAGCACAAAAAGTTGCATTTGATTTCCCAGCTAAGTTCCTGCAGCTGTTGGGAAATTGTCTGTGCTTTAATACACACTTTTAAAACAGGGCTTCAATTCATTGAGTGGAAAAAAAAGAAAAAAAAAAAACAATACCAAAACTCTATACTTCATGATTCATTTGGATGAAGGTATGTAGTTTTTTGACAAGCTAATCAAATGAAAAAAAACAAGTGAAATCACACATTTTTTTTAGAATGGCAAAGAGCTCCCATATGTCTTATGTCCCCCAGTGAAGGCAATGGATGTGACTTCCAGATGTGAGTACCTCCCTTGATTCTAATGCCTGGTTACTGAAAGACAAATCTCAAATGGCATTTTCCAGCTCAAACACCAGCAAAGCCAGGAGACTGCCTGAAAATGCATACCTAGAAGCAGGACATCATACACTCCACTTACTCCAGGTTTGCAGAATTCCTTGAAGCACTGACTGGATTTAATTGAAGGAAGGGTATGTAGAAACTACCCTTTCTTTTCAAAAACTTCATCAGTTCTGCCCTTCACCCCAGAAACATTTTTACCATTGTTCATCCAGATTTCGAAAGAAATCCTAAAGTCACATTCAGATACTCAAGGAAATATCTCTGAAAAACACATGACTTATTTTGACAATCTGAGTAACTGATTGAATTCTTGTTTATCACTTTAATTGCATCTCTAGCACCAGGCAATAAATGATGCCCTGTTTCCATTTTCCCCTCAAGATCCAACATGGCATTGGTTTGAATACTGTATTTTCCTCTACTGCCCCATTCAAGCTTATCTTACAGCCAAAGCCTTCTGCTAAAGAAACCATGAAGAGAAAAAGGAGCAACTGCAAAGCACAACATGAATTCCAAGGTTGCATCTTCCAGAGAAGTACAAATTAGCAACTCAGAGTTAAGGTTCTGACACATATTGCAATGGGTAATGCAACCAGCAACCCTAGAACAATTTCACCAACTCATAGGCTGTTCAGAGTGGGAAGGGACACACAAGGATCATCGAGCCCAACTCAAGTCAATGGCCCACACAGGGGATTGAACCCATGACCTTGGCATTATAACAGCCAAGTTTTAAGCAGCTGAGCTAATCTCAATAATCTAATTTAACCTAAGATAAAAGGATTTGAGATTCAGATTGAATCTGAGATCCAAACCCAGGTTTTATTTTTTTGGGGAAAAAAGGATCATCGCAGCAAAACTTACAGTAGGAGCAGCCGTAGACTTCGATCCTCAAGCCAATGTGGCCCTCTGGGTTCCAGTCCAGAGGGACGATCCGCACATAGCGGGCGATCACGGCGTGCTGCAGGTCATGCCGGACCACACTGTCAGAGTTGGTGTTCCCAGGGAAGGCCTAAGGGAGAGAACAAAGGAAAAAAATATTCTATCACATCCATCCCACACGCTGTAAAAGTTCAAATCTAAAGGCAAACATGGGGTGTTGGAGTCCTCTGAATGTCCAGAACACACAGAAGTTTGGTTTGGATATTTCGTGGGTTGTGAACAAATGACCAGTGGATTTACCAATTTCACAAGAGTACCAAACCAGTGGCACTGAGGGCTCTCCATCCACCACTGATATGCTGAAATCACGGAACAGACGCTGCTACATAAGAGAGTATCCACATTGCACCATTTTCCTCAGTTATTAACCTGTTAGCAGAGGTGTCCACTCCAGAGTGGTTGTTCTGGAGGAAAAGCTTTCCACCCTCCAGCAGGGAGATTACACACAGCACTCATCTTGATGAAAATGTGAACACTGAAATACCTACTACTGCAACTTCTCAAATTTCTAAGAACCTAAAAATGCTCCTTTACTTTTGATGTGGGACTTGCTGGCAAGTGAGTGTCCAGCTCCTTTCACAACCACAGCACCGCCCAGCTTTGGTTCATAAAACTGTGAAGGTCACCAAAGGACACAAGAGCATTCAGGGGCTTTGAAATTCAAAGAATTAATATTTAGATCTCGATTTGTGCTTTGGTACCTTTTGGTAAAATATTAACATACCAGATTGTATTTTTATAACCTATTGTATTTACAAGCTATTCATGCAGTGATGGCAAATGTTGATCTCAACATTTGCAGGGAAATTTCACACCTCTTCTGCAGGCCCAGGGCAGTGAGCCTTCCCCTGGACTCTGCCTTGGGGAGGCCACACCTTGAGTGTTGTGTTGAGTTCTGGGCCCCTCAGTTGAGGCAAGAGATTGAGGGGCTGGAGCGGGGCCAGAGAAGAGCAAGGAGGCTGGAGAAGGGAGTGGAGCACAAGTGCTGTGGGGAGAGGCTGAGGGAGCTGGGGGTGTTTGTGCTGGAGAAGAGGAGGCTGAGAGGTGACCTCAGCACTGTCTGGAACTGCCACATCAGGGAAGTTGTGGCCAGGTGGGGGTTGGTCTCTTCTCCCAGGCACTCAGCAATAGGACAAGGGGGCACGGGGGGCTCAAGCTCTGCCAGGGCAAATTGAAGTTGGAGAGCAGAAAAAACTTCTTTGCAGAGAGAGTGCTGAGGGATTGGAACGGGCTGCCCAGAGAGGGGGTGGATTCCCCATCCCTGGAGGTTTTTCAGCTGAGCTTGGCCGTGGCACTGAGTGCCATGATGTGGTAAAGGGACTGGAGTTGGCCCAAGGGTTGGACTTGATGATCTCAGAGGCCTTTTCCAACCCAATCCATTCTATGATTCTGTGATTCTATGACATAAAATGATGAAAATCTAAAAACTTTTAAGACCTGAGCTATATACTAAAAATCTTAATATATCATTAGGGTTGAAAAATCAACACTGGTAGTAGAGATAATGTTTCCTGCAGAGCCTTAATGAATTCCTGAATATCGTTACAATATTCATTTATTTCTATAATTAGCTACTATTTATGCCCCAGAGATTCATACAATAGCTAGAGAGAAAACTGTGATTATTCATCCTGATACACTAAATGACTGAGGCTGCAGGACCTTTAGGCTCCAAGGTGTCACTTTTTCCTTATTTTTAAACACATTTAAATTCAAGAATTAAACCAGATGGGGTAACATATGGGGTGTGCCCTACAGCACGTGATTCCCTTTGGGAATTCCCATGAGATGCTACACAAGGAAGTTGGAAAAAAGTTTTCAGAGCCACTTTAGTAGAGTTTCTGGGGCCACATTAGGTAGTTTGGACTCACCTTTCACTGTCTCAGTTCCATACATAAAATATGGAGTAAAAATGAATTCATTTTATGGAGTTGTACAGTAAAGTAATACTTATTAAGCACTTAGTCAGATGTTCACTAAATTAGTAATCTGTGCCCTTTGTGGTGTGCCCCGATTAGAAGTCTGAGCCTTTGGTGGTCAGTGAAGCAAAGTGGGAGAGAGGAGCCAAATTAAAACTTGCCACTCTTCAGTGGCTGCACAGTAAAACATCAATTTTCATGGGTACAGTACAAATGTATTCTACAAAATACAGAAGATGATCAACAACTTAGTTTCAAAAGTTCTCCAGTGACTGATTCATGTTAAAAGGAAATGAACACAAAAATCAGTGTGAAATGGTTACCCAGACAGAATAAAACCTGCTCTTCTCCATGGGAGCTGGGAGATTTTATTCAGTAAGACACAAAAAAACCTCCTTCTGCTGCATCTTGTGTAGAATTGAGAGAAAGACAGGGAGAAGTGTTTCCAAAAGAACTAAGCACAACTGCAACCATTTCCTGAAGCAGTGACAGTGCTGCCGACCTGCAGAGCTCAACAGGAGTTCCAATTCATAAATCAGAATTACCATCCTTGTTTTCATAGTCTGCCCTTTTGAGTCACGAGGAAATCAGGCTGGGCAATTTCTAAGATAAACTTCTCTCTGTTACAAGCAGTTTTTATTGCAATGTGAAATCCCAGAAAAATCCAGAAACTGTTTTCAGGTCATTGTAATCCTGCAAGAAATAACTGTGAACAAACCCATGTCTGAAACAGTTGGCTACAAGAACACAATTGTGAATTAAGCTGTGAGGAATAAAGTCTGGTTATTGTGCATTAATTGCTTCAGCTATAAAGTTAATATTGTCTTCTGGTTATTGTGTATTAATTGTTTCAAGTATAAAGTTAATATTGCCTTTTGATATAAAAAACAACCTTTGAAGGAAAAAATTAAATAACCAGGTGTTTTTCTACTATCCATTCTCTATCCATTTAATGCTGGGATTACAGTTAATTACAACTCCACAATTCAGATGAGCTTCCCAATAATGGGAAAAAAGACTGGAAAACAACAACAACCAAGTCTTTAACTCTGGCTCAGCTGGCCTTAAATCACATTACAAAATTCAAATATAGAAACTTGAAAAGTATGCATTTAAAATAATTTTGAATCCTCTGTTTTGTTTTTTCATGCTTCCAGGTTGCAATGTTTATGAAGGAAAGAAAATACAGGTATAATAATAAGTCAAGGTTTAGGAAACAGTGACCAGAAGGGAAGAAAAAAGGAAAAAAAAAAAAGAAGGAAAATTAGTACTTTTGGCATCTAACACTAACACATCTCAGTTTCTGGCTGTAGCTGCAGCACTCTCTAAACATGCCAAAGGATTAAAGAAAAAAAAGTTACTTATCAAAAATACTGAAACCAAGAACTCCAAAGAACTCAGTAGCCATTTTCCTTTCCTTTCTCCTGCTCCCTGGAGGCAGAGCCCATACTCTCCAAATCACTACCAGATCTTCTTGATGAGGGTTTAGAACCTTTTGGTCTGTGACTCAGGATATAAGAAAGGAAATAAACAAACAAACAAATAAATAAATAAATAAAATCAAAATATAAGTAAGGGAAACATCAATGAAAAACATGTGGATCCTCTCTGAAACTCAGTATAAGGCTAAAAGGGCTACAAATGCCGAGAATCATAAGCAAAACTGTATGCAAGGAAACCCCCAAGTCCTGTCTGAGGAAGAATGCTTGGAGTGGGACTCCCCAGAACAATCCTTTCAAACTGATCAAAGCAGTATTACTAAGAAATCCCCAAGAACTGCACTGTCTGACAGTCTCCAAACACTCCTGCTCTGTCTTTGACTTACATTCTATATCTGCTTGTATTTCCAGAGAAAGAAGGGTGGGTTTAACCACCTGGCCTTTTGAGAGGATACCAAAAAGCCACAAGAATATTTTACAAAGGAATGTGGAAAGAAATAGATCAATTTCTCTTTTTTTTCTTTGCTAAAATGAGATTGGCAGAGATTCTGGAAGAGCTGCAGAATACTTGTGTTTCTGTGTAACTCCACTCTCAGTGTTTAAGCCAAAAGGGCCCAGTATTCATATCAGAAGTTCAGACTAAGAAGTAAACACTGATTGGAACCCCCTGTGAATTTAGAAAAATGTCGTAACCAAACAGACAATAACAGAATAAGAAATCCTGAGGATCCTAATTTTGCTTTAAATAATCTGATTTCATCCCATGACCTCTTTTGCAGCTGTATGCTTTAGGAGTTACATTTTCCCCTTTGCCAGAGATGCACCTGAAATCTCCCTGTGAGGTTGTTTTGTTCAGGTTCACATCCCCCACTCCTCTGAAGGTGACTGTAGAGCCATTTTTTAGGTGAAATGCTCTCAAATAGCTGTTAGCTGAAACAGGAGGACTTTCATAAACAAAAACATTGCTTAACAACCACCAAAAGTGAATCTAGCTTGGAAACAATAACTGGAAGAGGGAAGGATTTTAAAATTGTGATCACCTGTCCCCTCCTTTTCCTTACAATTCACTAGATGAGTTGTGAGGAGATCTAATGGCCCAATTTTCTCCTAACAGAAACTTCCTAAATTTAATTTTAAGCTCTGTTAGGAATATTAGGGGACTGAACATTGAGAGCCAATGGATCAGCAGGTGTCTGCAAGTCACTTTTTCTCTCACATAGCATGGGCAATTTTATCTGGTTTATTTATCTTTGCAGAAGGATCCACATTTCCCTGGCCAAGGAGGCGGCAACACTGCACTGAGCATGACTTCCCTGAGGTCCCTTGAGGCTCTCACTGAGCAGGGCTCAGGGATGAAAAGGGGAGTTGGGTGCCCAAAGAGCAACACCCAAGCCATGAACAGCCTCGTGAATTCTGCTACTCATGGGGAAGGAGAAGGTGCAAATTCTGATGGACGAAGATCTTCATTGTCGAGGTCCAATATTCGTCCTATATGAGTCAACTCTCCTGGGACAAGGATTTGCTGCAGCACACAAGAGGTGGCTGTGACTCTGTTTCTATGCTAAGGTCCTAATTTATCAGGGAAAGGCTGGCAGACACACAGTGAATCTTTTTTGGGTGTCCTTTTTTCCCAAAGGTAAATCACACCAACACTGCTGTTAGCCAGGGATGGCATCACCAGCTTCTGTAGTGAAGACACCTCTATCTTCTTGCTGTTTATTAGTCTGGTATATCCCTGTTGGGATAGACCTGGACTTTGTGAAATGGACAAAAGATGGATAGATGAAGATGCCGAGGTCGAGGAGCCTGGTCCCGGGAATGTTGATGTTTGGCACCAAATTTAATGTTTCCCGATTAATAAATGTAATGTCACCAGGTCTACCCATTATATTTTCCCTGTGGTAGTCCCTATCCAAATTCTTCTTCCCATAAACCCCTAGGATTTTCCCGCCAACCCTACCCTGATTGGCCCCAGGTTGGTGCATTGCAGTAGTTCTCCTTATACGGTTATGTTCGGATCCCTGTTTCCCATTGGTCCTTTCCTTGTTCCTCCCCTCTGCCGATGCTTGGACCAATGGGATGCTTCTCTCCTCCCCTTTCTCCTCCCATGTTCTGGAAACCTCCCTGGACCCCTTTATAAGCCGGGCACGCCAATAAGCTTGGCTTCTTCTGTTGCCACCTGGCCTCAAGAGTAGCCCTTCCTTGGGGGGGCTGTGCCGGGCTGGGTTTTGGGGGGGAGCCATGCCAGGCTTTGAGAGGCGGCCTAAAGGAGCTGATACCACTTCAAGCCTTCAGCCACAGTGCCTCTTGGAGCTGAAGAGCCGTGCTCCAATCTGTGGAGCTTCACCATCCACCGACATAATCTCTTTCTCCAAAACCCAAAATATTCTCTGTGGTTATCCTTATGAAGGTGGAGGGGGAAGACAAAGCAGCCAGCACCTCCCTGTCTTTCCCTTTCCCTGGTTTCTAAGCTAATTTACTCACTGCTTGAGAGTACTTTGAAAACATGTTTGCAAGTACTCCAAACAAAGCTGGAGTTCCTCGGGTGGAAGAGGCCATCATCGTGTTTCTATCATCATGTTTCTCTACAGGATCCCTGGAAGCTCCTGCAGCAAATGTCTCTCCAGCCATTTGATAAAACTCTGTAAATCCCTGGAACAGCATGAGCACAGCAGCCAGGAGTGATGCTGGCACTTGTGCTGTGCTGCTCACTCACTGTGGGAACCAAGACTCACAGCCCAGGCTCTCTGAAACCCATTCTGTCTGCAAAACAGAGATAATACTCTCAGAAGTGTTTGTTGGGAATTAATTAGCTGTTATTTATGCACTGATCCTCTAAAAACAAAACCAATCCGTGTGCTGTTTTCACATTCCTGCTCTCTTCAATTTAAATAAATATATATAAATATATATTTATATATATATGTGTGTGTGACAGAGATTCATTGATTTTTGTGGCCAGAAGGGAAAATCATGATAACCCAACCTGGAGTTCAGTAGCCACAATGCCAACCCCCATGCAATGCATAACCATGGAGAGTCCTTCAAAACAAGGACTGAAAATCCAAAAGGCTAGTAGGAGGGTTTGGGTAATGAGTTCTCAGTCTGGGCTATAATGCAACATTCATAAAGTTATCTAGTTTTGATTTAAAAAACTGAAGGTGATGGAAAATCAAATTCCTCACACCACTAGGGAAGCTCTCCACATGGTTACTCATATCCAGTGTTAAAAACACACATTCTTTCTACTTGGTTTGTTCATCCAGTCCCTGGAACTCATCACATCTTTTGCTCTGGATCCAAGAATGGTTCCCTGTCATGGATTCATTCTCCTTTGCAACAAGCTGGCAAACTAGGAGGAGAAAACACTCTATAACCTTAAAATAATCAGAGAATTAAGCAAAAAGGATAATTTATCTGGAACAGCATAACAATATGATCTGGTTTACAAAAACTTTGCAGGATTTCTTTTACAGACACCATCTTCCCTCCTCCTCCTCCTCCTCCTTTCCCCCAGTGGAACCACAGGGTTCAAACCCCTTCTAAAAGAGGATCAGAATAAGATTTCCAATCCCCACTCACATTCTGCATTGTTGTCAGGCTGGTATTGCTATATTGTACTGTAACAAAATTTGCAGGAAAATTCATCTGTGCCATGATATAAGTCATTTGGTAGCAATAGGGTAATAATAGCTCATATTTCCATTTAAAAAGTGTTACTCCTTCCATTTAGAAATTTTCTTTTTGTTCAGATAATTTCTGTGTGATCCAAATGGATTGCTTAGTGTAACAGATAAAACTATTGAATAGCTTTCATATTAATATGGTTAATATCTTGGGGTTTTTTAGGAAAAATAACACAAACATTTTTAATGAAGGATTAATTGATTTTTTTGTTTGTTTTTTTAAAGGGACCATTTCACACTCATATATATAGAAAATACAATTGTCTACCCTTGTTAACCTAAGCCTGCTCATGGAAAAATAAAGATGGAAAGAAAGCAACAGTGATAGGTCCTTGTTTTCAGGAGCTTTTCATAAATTCTCTAGGGAAGCCAACTGAATTTCACTGAAGGGAGTGAATCAATGGTCCTTTATAAAAAGAAAATCAATTAGAAAGTCATTACCTGAAAATTAGCACTCAAAAAACGAAAATTCCTTTTTAAAGCCAATTAGACTACAAGCCAGTACTAAGCTGAATTGCATTTGCATTGATGTATGCAAAATGATTTACATCCTCCATCCCTGGGAAACGCAGAGAGGGAAAAATTCAAGAACATGTTTAGAGATGCCACTGAATTTCTGGTTTGCAAACTATCCATCTCAACCAGCAGGTGACTGTGCTGGGCTTTAAACCACCTTTACACTGTACATCTGAAGTACTGATGCTCTTACTGGAAGTACATTCAGAGGTCTATCTCAAAGACAGGACATGAGAAGAGAAGAAACAGAACACAGAAGTATGAATTCATTACAGAACATTAAGCACATCTTAATCACGTACTTCACATTGTGCACACACTTATGAAGAATTAGGTTAAATGGCCAAAGGTAAGTGCCATCCTGAAATGAGATACTTGTAATCATAGAATGGATTGGGTTGGAAAAGACCTCCCAGATCATCAAGTCCAACCCTTGGGCCAACTCCAGTCCCTTTACCAGATCATGGCACTCAGTGCCACGGCCCAGCTCAGCTGAAAAACCTCCAGGCATGGGGAATCCACCCCCTCTCTGGGCAGCCCATTCCAATCCCTCAGCACTCTCTCTGCAAAGAAGTTTTTTCTGCTCTCCAACTTCAATTTGCCCTGGCAGAGCTTGAGCCCCCCGTGCCCCCTTGTCCTATTGCTGAGTGCCTGGGAGAAGAGACCAACCCCCAGCTGGCCACAACTTCCCTTCAGGGAAGTAGAGTAGCAGGTTCATATGCAAATTCATATATATTTCTTTAGTTATACTGATTAGTAGTTTTGCCCTTGGGTTCAGTTATTTCAGAAGACTAATGCTTGGGAATGCCAAAGTCCTATTAGATTACATTTATGCTGGTGGCATTTGTCTGGGGCAACAAATTCATGTTTAGATTTCATAGCTGAGAAAAACAATGTGGCTCAAATCACTCTGTTCAATCCATGATTCCAAAATCAAGCACAAAGGCCTTCAGGTTCAAGTGTTAACCTGGATCTATAGAGTGGTGCTGTAAAGAGAAAAATGAAAAAATTGCATGTCTGAAATTAATGCAAATCATGCAGAATGACATTGGTTTTTGTTTTTATTTTTTTGGTTTTGTTTTTTTTTTTAAAGATTGCTACTGGAGTTCTATGTTTACAAAATCCAGAACCACCACATACCAGGCCCTTATTACTCCTCATTTAATTCACAGCTAACAAAACCTATTTTTTAATGGTGCATCTTTATATTACTTTCCCACACAGGATAAAAGATGGTTATGAAATCAAACTATATCTAAGTTAGATGTCAGTGTAAGAATAAAAAGAAAAGTTTCTGAATGTTCATTTATATTTCACAGCTGCAGCTCAGGGGTTTGGCTCTGCTCCCAAATAACCCCAGTGTATCCCAGACATCCAAGTCCCACCTGTGTTTAGGAGGGTGATTTGCTCACTCCTGAGAGATGCTCCTGGCAGAGAGGATTTGAGAACTTTTCTCTGCAAGAATACTGAGTGCCTCATCTTTTGCTCCAACAGGTCACTCAGTCAGTCAGCTCTGCTTTCTTTGCACATCATCTGTAAATTAGAATGCTGAGGGCTGAATTCACACGTACTTTTTGTGTTAAGGGAAAAAGAACCAGAGCAGTAAATGAGGAGAATTTCTAAGGAGTTGGCTCTAATCACAGCTCTGCAATGCTGAGTTCCTGCAAGAGCATGAAACCCTCAGGGCTACGCTGGAAACGTGTGTGGAGCTGTTCCTACACACTTCTCTGTGACAGAGACTTGACATGATGTCTGAAATATCTGAGTGACTGGCCTGACCTGTTCTAGACCCAAGCAAGGCACTGAATTTCTATCCAAGAGAAAGTTTCTCACTTCAGTTCATCTGCACTATTTATATTTCCATCTGAATTATGAGCTTACAATGAACGTGTCTTCTCAAAGTGTGCTGATCCATTCTAAAAGAGCACAGAATCAGAAATGTAGGAAGAGCCACACACAAAGCACTGTAATGATGGTATTGAGCTCTCAAAAACTAAAAACAGGAAAAAAAGAACTCAGTGGGGANAGTAGTTGCTGACTCTGATTAACTCTCCAATTTATTTCAAGTTGATTTCATCTTTCAGAAAGAGCAAAAACTTTAACTACTGCCTAATAAGACCCTCTCAGAATGCACAGTACTGCTTTTTATTAGTGAAACCTTTCATGCACCATCCATTCTTAAGTTTGTACAGTGAAGAAATAGTGTGTTTTCAAAAATTCCTTTAATTGTTAGACAGAGTTGAGCTTTTAGAAACATTTTTGTGTGAATTTTTAGAAGGAATTCACAAGCACTTTTCTAAGTAGAAAGGGTCCTGAATGAGCAAAGAGTTCTCCTGTTGGTGAAAGTCTGTACAGCCCTGCAGTCCCTGTTTACATCTCAATAAATGGCAATCTCTCCCCTCCTTAGGCAGCAAAGCTGATCACACCCTGTAGAAACACAGAAAAATGAGCTGTTTGACTGGGTTACTACACACCAAAATGAGGGATAAAGTTTCCTTCAAACATGTCAAAAGAGCACAGACTGCCAGACCCTTGGCAGTGGAAAGAGATAAATAAAGAGGATAAAAAAGGAAATCCACAGCAGGGAAGCCAAACACATTCTTTGCATTCTGTGGATGAAACTGGGGCCATGTCCCTCCTGCATTTCCTCTTTCTAAGGGATTTGGTCAAAGGTTCCGTTTGCAGCAGTTCTGGAACAGACAGCTAAAATGAAAAGTAACAAATCACAGAGGTCAGACAGTGTCCAGCCACGTGTTCTAAAGCAACTGGGGATGAAACAGCTAAATTATTAACAAGGAGAATAACTTCTCACATAAAACTGCTTTGGTGCCTCACCATAGGAGGGTGGCAACTCTTTAAAAATCATCCTCTGGAGAGCCAGGGAAAAAACGAATCAGTCAGCTTGTCTTCTCTGCCAGGAGAAGTCTTACAAATGACAATAAAGACACCTGAGTAATTATGATCTGCTTGAGGACAATAAGCTTGGCTCTTACAAAAAGTCCTCCATGACCAGCTCACTGAAGTTGACTGAAGGAGGAAACATGGGCATGGAGAAAGGAGTCCTGGTCAATGTAACCAGTGAAGGTTTCCCTAGGGCTGGAAATTCCCCCTCACTGAGGACTAGTCAGGTGATGAAGCAGTTATAGAAGTCCCTAAATGGTTAAAGGAGAAGCTTCAGCCAGTGTTGAATTCCCACAGTGGAATTGTGTTGGTATCTCTGGGGTTCAGATACCCACAAACTACACGGGAGGGAGGGTGAAGAGAGAGAGAAGAAAGTTTGCTGATGGTACTAAATTATTTGGAATGAGTGGTAAAGGTGAGAAAGCACTGAAAAGAACTGCAGGAGAACATGTCTTACGAGCCTGAATGACTGAAATTAAGTGTAGATAAATGTAAAGTGCCACATGAGGAAAAGAATATCCTAATTTCACATAAAAATGATGAGCTCTGAGCTATCCATTACTATTCAGAAGAGAGACCTTAGGATTATAATGGGTAGTTCCATGAAATACTCATTTCAATGCTCAGTAGCACTTAAGAAGCAAATTAAATGCTGGTCCAGGAACACAGAAAATGCAGTTATGCCACTGGAAATGACGGCACATCCACAGTGGGAACATGATGTGAAGGTCTGGCCCCTCACCTCAAAAAGGGTATAAAAGGGCAAGAGCTGAAACTTCTGCATGAGAAACAACTAAATAATTTTAAATCTTTGACCTGGAAAATAAATTCCTTCATTGGAATATGAAGGAGTAACAAATCACAAGGAGTGCAGAGAGAGCAGAAGAGGAATCAACTTCTCAAAGTTTCTTTCTGGCAAAAGATCAACTGGGCATCAACTCCATGTACATTCAAAAAGACATGAAACAAAAGCATTATAGATATTCCTTCCAATTTTATTTTTCCCCAGGCATTTCCTTGTGAAGAATGTGGGAGACACAACAGAGGGATCTTTCACCTGATTAGTTATGGCCATGCTTACATTGCCCTTGGTCTGTTCTCTGCAGTCCAGGCACATTGTTGAGTCCCTGCCACACCGATCAGGATATGTTTCAATTCTTCTTTTCCCTCCAGCAGAAACAGGTAAATATTAATGCTACTTTATGAGGCATTGGAAAATTTCCCTGCTCATTCTGTGAGCAATTCACCTTTGTCGCCCTAAACCATGAAAATGGTGTACAGAAAATACACTCAGACAAAGCAAGGAAACAAAGTCTGTCCCACCAGAGGAGAACAAATGTGCTCAGCACACATAAAACAAAGAAAATAAAGAAGAAACCTGACTACTGTTTCTAAAATAATTGATTAAGTAAATGCTAGTGAGGCAAAGATGTGATAAAAAATTCCAATGATTATCAAATATTCATTACTAAAGTTGGGAAAGAAGCTGGAAAGAGTTTTCTGATCAGCAACAGGGGTGAAATTCTGACATAAACTTCAAATAGCAAGGCTAAGAAATCCACCTTGGAGAGGCAGAGTCTTCATTTGCCCAAGTCCTTACACAAATGGAGTTGGTAGCAACAAACAACACCCAACTGGACATTTCCACCTCAGAAGGCTGTAGCAAATCCCTTGCCTAAGCTCATATCATTTTTTAAAAAATTATTTTTAAACTGATAAATAAATTTTAAAATAACATATAACCTCACTTTGGAGAGTTTCAACAAGTGTTATGACTGAATTGTGTCAGAACGGCTCACCAAAGTGGGAGATGTGTTTCTGTCAGCCTGGAAGGTTTGATCACAGTCACAGCAAATTAAACAGAATAGTTGGCAAATACCAGACTGTTCCATCTTTAATTCACATGCAAACACCAACTCCAGCAGTTTGCAACACCTCAAGCCCCAGAAACTGTTTCCCCCAAGTGGTTTCTACTCACAAAGTGAGACAAACAGTGAGAACTTGGTGCCTGAAAATTAATTTGTTTTTCCTGGATAATAATACCTGATAGGCTACAAGACAAGACTACCTATTTTTATTGTCATTCACAAAAGTATTTTAAACAATATTTACAATTGTTCCTGTCTAAATCCAAGAAATAAATCCTGTCCTGGAAATCATTTAAGCCACAACACAGCTCAGTGAGGGGCACTCCACTTGTGCTCTGAGCGCCACTGCAAGCGCATAATGTGGATAATAAATTCCCAGTGCCTCACACTGTATTAGGGAATGTTGTAGCAGAGTTTTACATTCCTATGCTCTTAATTTCTGTATTATTTTCCTACTCCAAATTCTGCTTCCTCTCACGTTTTTTTTAAATGGTGGAGATATTAATAAATGACATTTCTGCTCTACATGCAGCTGACATTTGCCTGATGGAAACAGGGTTTTTCTTTATATAAATCCACAAGAGAAGACAGAGCTTCTGGTTTTCATTTCCCAGGTGTATTTTGAGTCCCCAGATATATTTCCAGTTCCAGACTACACTGTGCATTACTTCAATATGTTTTACAAAAGGAAAATAAAAACCTTTTCTTCTTAGCAATTTAGGCTTTTTTCAAGGAGATATTTAACACTCCAGTGAGTTCCAAACCCACTCCAGGCAGTGTGATACCAAGTCATTTTAACATGTTGCAGTACATTAGCTTTAAGGAATAACAATTCCTTCTTTGCTGTAACATTGGCCAAGTCTCTGGCCTAAAATAAACCACTGGACATGAGGAGAACGTGATATTTTTGTAATGGGAAGCTGGATTTCCTACTTACCTCCATGTCCCTGTGTACAGTGGCAGTCACAGTGGTTGTAAATCCATGTATATGTACTAAAATTCATTAAAAAATGCCAGAAAAGCCAAATATTTAGGGGAAAAAATAAAATAAAAGGGAATTCCTAAGTACTTTGTTTTTGAAGAACAGACATTTTACAGTTGCCTGAATACTCGACTGAAAGCTTGAAAAAAAGGAAATACATTTTTAAATAGTGCTGCAGACCTCCCCAGCTGATTTTAAATTTTACTTTTTTAATTTCAAAGGTAAAAATCCTCCTGAAATGTTGTGTAAAATTTGTCTTCACTGACTGGGAAAACGAATCCAGAACAGTGGAATAGTTTCTTGATTTGGATGAGTTGCTCCTTTGTTTTCCAGCTGAGTCTGCTGACATAGTTAATGCAGAGGGGGGATTTCTGAAGATAAAACTTGACGCTAAAGAACTGATCTGCCCCATGATATTCTGCTTATTATCAATGGATTCACCAGAATCNTGAGGTCACCTCTCAGCCTCCTCTTCTCCAGCACAAACACCCCCAGCTCCCTCAGCCTCTCCCCACAGCACTTGTGCTCCACTCCCTTCTCCAGCCTCCTTGCTCTTCTCTGGCCCCGCTCCAGCCCCTCAATCTCTTGCCTCAACTCAGGGGCCCACAACTCAACACAACACTCAAGGTGTGGCCTCCCCAAGGCAGAGGCCAGGGGAAGGCTCACTGCCCTGGGCCTGCTGGCCACGCTACTTTGGATCCAGGCCAGGATGCCATTGGCCTTCTTGGCCACCTGGCCACACTCTTGGCTCCTCTTGAGCTTCCTGTCCCTCAGTCCCCCCAGGTCCCTTTCTGCCTGGCTGCTCTCCAGCCACTCTGTGCCCAGCCTGGAGCGCTGCAGGGCTTGGGGTGGCCAAAGGGCAGGACCTGCACTTGGCCTTGTTGAACTCCATCCCATTGCAATCAGCCCATCTCTCCAGTCTCTCCAGATCCCTCTGCAGAGCCCTCCTGCCTTCCAGCAGGTCGACACTCCCTCCCAACTTGGTGTCAGCAGCAAATTTGCTGCTGATGGACTCAATCCCCTCATCTAAATCA
This sequence comes from Sakesphorus luctuosus, assembly GCA_013396695.1. NCBI lineage: Eukaryota > Metazoa > Chordata > Aves > Passeriformes > Thamnophilidae > Sakesphorus > Sakesphorus luctuosus. The sequence goes on along the minus strand of VWZD01012178.1, from coordinate 5,755 downwards.
TCACTAAAGATGTTAAACAGGACTGGCCCCAACACTGACCCCTGGGGAACACCACTAGTGACCGGCCCCCAGCTGGACGCAGCCCCGTTCACCAGCATTCTTTGGGCCCAGCCCTCCAACCATATCTCATTATTAATCTGCTATATAGTCATACCCAAGTGTAGACATTTTAAAAAGGATAGATTTATGGGTTTGACTAATGAAACTATTCCATTAAACTGCTCAAAACTTACTGCTGTGTGATGGGGCATCTATCAGAATTTATAATTAACTTCTTAGTATTAAAGTTTCAACTTCAGTTTTTATTCATTTTTACAAGAGTAATAAAAAAAAGAGAATGACACTACTGCATCCTTGCCTTGAGGATTGATAACAAAAAATTCCAATAATCAAACCCAATTCTCATTAGGTTGTTATCTCTTGCTCTTGTGCAGCTTTCCCAGGCATGTGATTTCCCAGCACTGCTTAATAACTCCCCAAAGCACACCAGGAAGTACCATTCTGAACTCAGAGAAAGAGACACTTCCACTTTTCTTTTAAAGATTAAAACCCCTCACATAAAGCCCTAATCAATGTCTGTATAGTATTCTTTTTGTCCTAACAAATGATGGCATTTCTTTGCAAGTGTTTAAGGCATGACAAGCAGAGGAGATTAAGAGGTCACCAGTTGTCTAATGTTGCAAATTAGTGCTCAGCCTGTTCCAAACTGATTGACTTTTCCCTGACTACTGTCTGTCTGCTCTCCAGTCTCTGTTATTTTCTCAGTCATGTTTTATAGATTGAGGTTATGTCTCCAATGCTAACTTATTTATAAAGTGTCCAGTTTAACTACAAGACAGGATTTTATTTCCTTCTATTCCAAACAGAATCCTCAGGCTGAGGAGGGGGAAAAATTTCATTTTTTTAGCTCTCTGTGCCATCTGATAATTTTGAATATTATTACAAGAACATATATATTTAGTCCACCAAGACAACTGTCTAATGCCCCCATTAAAAAGGGATACAAAGAGAAATCTGTATGTGCAGGTTCTATTTCAGCTTTCATAATCATGGGAGACCTAAACACCCTAAAATTCCTGAGGGAAACCTCACAGCATGAAATAACTCAATCCATGCTCAGGGGTGAATAATTGAGCATTAGTGAACATTTACAGGAGGGTTGACACTTTTAACCTTCAAAAACCAGGCAAATACCAACAGTATTTCTAAGTCTTTATGCCACTTTCCTAAATTACAAGGACTTCCCACATGATTTTTGTCCCCTCATCACATCCATTTACTACCTTATGCTTCAAGTACAAACTTGGAAATACATAAACTATTTTGTAACTATTTCATACTTGGCTCTAACACTGTCAGCTTTTTCTCCGGTTTTGCTTTCTCATTAAGAAAACAGAAGGAATTTCTTTGACATTTACACTTTGTAAGCAGCTTGCCTTTAGCCCCCAATATCATGTTCGCTCTTAACCAGCTTAAGAGTTTTCATTAATTAATTATCTTTCCTGATAGGACAGTCCATTATTTTTTGTACTAACAATTCTATTTTTGTCCAGTTTTCCTGGTTAGAATCTTGAGTTGGTATTTCTACAGTTTCATGACTTCATATTTCTAATTCAGAGCTACTACAAAATGTGGTAACTTTGAGACATAGGAACAATTTCAGCACTCTTGGTCCCCTCATGCTTTAAATATTGTTATGTTGTAAATGTTCCTATTTTTCCTTACATCAAAAAAAAATCCATATTTCTAAGCCAGTTGGACCTAGCTGAAAACTTATTCCTAGGAAATTAGGACTATATATATATAAAAGTATGTATCTATATATACTTACACATAAACTTGGATGGCTTGGTATTCAATGCCAGAAAAATGGCACTTGACTATGATTCACTGACCAAGAAAATTCACTGCCATTGCAAAGACCCAAAATTCTCTTTTATTTAAAAAATTTAGGCACAAAAAACCAAAAAGAACTTTCAGCTCTACCTTTGTTTATCTTAAAATTTCATCATTTGGTAAAATTCACTTTCAAATAAACGTTTGTTTTATTGTAATAAACTGTAATTTCGAAACACCTCCATCTTTCTTACTCACATTCTTTTCCCTCCACATGCAATATATTACACACAAATAAAAAACCTTGTGAAACTACTCAAGTCTTAAGTATAATAGTGAAGTTCTATACATATGGGTATGACCTGCAAGCCCAATTAAAAACCATAACAATATTCCAATTCATGGAAAAATAACGTTGCCACTTGCCAAAAAAAAACCACTGTTCCACCTTGATGTGCTATCACCACTAATGAGATATTCCAGCATTAGGAAGTAACACAACAATAATTTAATTAATTTCTTGGGCTCCATAAAGTTCCATTAACACTAATTTAGAGAAGGTTATAATAATGTAAGTGGGGAGAGATCACTTATGAGAGAACTCACTTGGGCATTAAGAGCAGATAAATTTAACTTGATGACTTACTGGGAAAACGGCCTTGCTCTTCCACTTGTGTTCTTTCTTTTTGGTTTCTTCTGTGCTCATGTGACTGCAGTTATTGGCCATTTGATGCATCATTAAAAGCTCTCTTAGAGCAGGTATAAAGGATTTTACACTGAATTTATTATTCAGGTGGTCAGTTCCACTAAAGGAGAGAATGGCAGTGCTCAGACAAGGCTCAGAGCCCTTTGCTCCAGGACAGGAGTGGATGTTCAGCACCCCAACTTCTGCTGTGTGCCAACACCACACACTGACAGACAGAGTGCAGGGGAAATCCCTCTTTTCCTTGGCCTCCTGCCTTCCTTTCAGTGCCTCGAGTGTGGGCAAAGGTGTCTGAGTGGCACTGAAGGTCAGAGGGAAGAAAGGGCACAAGCACAGGAGAAAAAAATCTGTGGAAAACCAGAATATTCTGCTGCTTCAAGGAGGAAACCCAAACAAAGCAAAACACTTGTTATTAAGATGAAGTGCTTTTCAATACTTGAAACCAGGGCAATCCAGCAGTATATTTTTAGGTTTTCTGATTTAATTCCAGTTGGGCTCCTTACATCCTGACAACTATGGGAAACAAAGCAAAAACTTATCACAAGTCTATGTGAGAAGTGCCTTCAAATCACTGGTTTAATATTTTCATTGAAATGCGGGGCTGCCCTTGCTGGTGGTTGGGTACAGCTCTCCGGCAAGACACAGCAAGCAGCATAAACCACTTCAGCTCTCTGAGTGCATCCGTCTTACCTGAAGTACTCTGAAAATTAGGCATGACTGGGCTGGAGTGAATCACACCCAAGGGATGAAGCCCAAGGCCAGTTTGCTGTTTTGGGCAGACAAGGAGGGGACACTCTAACATGCCAGCAGAGCTTCTTTTACACTGTGTTACATTCAAGGGGGAAGATAAATTGGAAAACATGATTCTGGGGTTTTAACAGTACAATTTGTAATTCACTTTAAAAAAACCCTTCTAGCTGAGATGCAAGGTCCTTACCAAGCAGAACACTTTTTTCAAACTCCTCCATTTGAGTGTGTATTCCTAAAAGTCCTTGAAACACTGGGGTTAACCAGAAGTGGTTATATATTTAAACCACTGGAGAAATCCTGCTGTAGTGTTCCAGTTAGAATTAGAGCCTGAAGAAGGTCCCTGTTTTTTACAATATCAATCAGTTGCTTGCCATCTCAACATAAGCAGGAGGATGGGAGAGTATCTGATGCTACTTAGAAACAAACAGGAATGAGGCAAAAGCAGGAGGAAAGATGTTCCCATAGGGAAGGTTAAGGAAGCAGCTCAGGAGATGGGAGGTCAGATACAGTTTGGTGTGGCTGGTGGACTGCACAGACACTGGGACTGCTTTGATTCTACGGGCCAAGGAGCACAGATGGCACAAGGTGAGGTGAACTGATACATTCTCTTAGTTTTTATAGTGTGTGACACCTGGCAGAGAAAGGGGGACTTTAGCTCAGTTGGTTCAAACTTGGCTGTAACAATGCCAAGGTCATGGGTTCAATCCCCTGTGTGGGCCACTGACTGAAGAGTTGGACTCGATGGTCCTTGTGGGTCACTTCCCACTCAGAACAGTCTGGGATTCTGTGAAAGGTATGAAGTAGATTCCCTACAAAAGAGGTTCAAAGAGTGTGATAATCTTGGAAAACATCCCAGCAAACAAGGACTTGAGAAAGGTCCCTGAGGAAAATACAAAGAGGTCAGCAACATCTACTCATGTCTTTAAAAACAAAACAAACCCAAAAACCACAAACAAACGAAAAAACCCACCAAAACAAACCCAAACACCACAACCACAAAATAGCAAACAAACAAACCAAAAACACCCCAAAGCATTTACAAGATGTATCTGCCAAAAGAGATCCAGAAAGGAGTAAGAAGGTTTGCAGGTTTAGTAAGACAGAAACGAACCCAATATCTTTTATGAGCAGTGTCAACATGCAGCAAAGGACCTTGGGTTTGACGTCCCAAACACTGTTTTTTATCAGCTATTCACATCAGAAACTCAGAGTCTACTTCTTTTGACACCAGAATTCAACCCTCATTTCCTTATGAGGCTTGGCCATAACTCAGATTAGGCGCACCCAGGGATAATTCTGTCCTGTACTCTTATTTCTGACTCCAAACCCCCAGGTTCTCCTAAAGCTGGAAATCAGGAGATAGCCAGAACATCCAGCAGCTGCCCAGCTGGTTTGTCCACCCCAGACAACACCCAGGGGAAGGAGCATTTTGTTGACTGTTAAGAAGGACTAGTTGAGACCCACTTTCTTTCTGCCTCCTTTGTGATTATTTTCTCCATCACTGGTGACTCTCGGAGCTCTTATTGTGGTTTTAAATGTCTTTCTCTGTTTGCTTTTTCTTCTTTTCAGTCCATCTTCTATTACAGTTTCTGCTCTCATTTCAATGGCCTGACCTGCCCTCTGAATTATTTTTGCACAACAGTTTGTGACTAAACAATAAATGATTTCACTATATAATTTAGGAATATATTATAGATTATACTTAGACTATAAACAGTATAAATTCAGCCAAAACTAGCTCACATTTATTCACATAAAGCTAAAAGCACTCTCAAGCATATGTGTGTACACATGTATATTAATAAATACAGTTTGTTTTAGAAATTATTTGTAATTTAAATATAAAAAAGGAACAATTAATTTTGTCTCACAATGCCAGGGTAGGTTTTTGTAGATACATTATAACAACAGATCTGCAGTTTTTAAGTCCTATGAATACAGCAAAAGGATTTCAGACCAGCCAGAGGATGTTTTCAATTTTTTCCCCTCCCTGCTTAATTCAGAAATATAAAAACATCCACAAATTTTAGAGATCTTAACTACCTTTTCCATGTACTTTAAGTTTTATTTATATTACTGTGGTAGCTTTTAGTTATTTTAGATGAATAAAGTGAGTATTATTCTTGTATTTGGGTGTACAAGTTTCTAACAGAATCCGTACTTTGAGCTGAAGGAAAAACACTTTGACCAGTGGAAATCCTGCTGAACTTTGGAAAATCATCTCTCCCAAATTATATTAGGATAGGCTGAAGGATTTTTTCCTTTCCTAATAATTACTGATAATTTTGCAAAGTTTACTGCTCAGCTTTGTGAGAAAGGCCAACCAGACATTTAAACCCCAATCTTTGATTTGTTGTTTTGTTTTATTACGTATTGAAAGTTCCAACACATATATATATATAAAATTGCTGGGGGCCTTACACAAGGTCCTGCCAAGGGCTAGAGGTTCAGTTCTTAGCCTTCAAA
>VWZD01012159.1:0-29941 GCA_013396695.1 Sakesphorus luctuosus | reverse complement strand
CGGCCTGGTGCGCGCGGCCGATCCCGCCGCTCGCGTAGCGCGGCCGGCCCGGCCCGGGTCGCTGTGAGGGCAGGCCTCGGCCCGAGGCAGCCGCAGCCATGAGTGTGGAGGCGTACGGCCCCAGCTCGCAGACCCTCACCTTCCTGGACACCGAGGAGGCCGAGCTGCTCGGCGCCGACACGCAGGGCTCCGAGTTCGAGTTCACCGACTTCACCCTTCCCAGCCAGACCCAGACGCCGCCTGGGCCCGGCCAGGCGGGGCCGCAGCAGGGCCAGGGGCCTCCCGGAGCGGGGCAGGGCCCGCCGGGCCCGCTGGAAGCGCAGGTGAGCGGGATGGGGGGCCGGGCTGGGTTTGGACCGCGGGAGCCGCGTGTGGAGCCCCGGAAGCGAGGCCCGGGAGCGGCTGGTTGAGCCCCGGGAGTGGCTTGTGGAGCCCCGGGAGCCGCTGGTGGAGCTCCAGGAACCTCTGGAGGAGCCCGTGGGGAGCACTCGCCCACCTCCTTCGCGATTCTCGCGTAAAACAGCCACAAAAGCTCGATTAATTCAGGTTTGGGGGTTTTTTTCCGCTTTAAATGTGGTTGTGGAAAGTTGTGCGCTGAGGGTATTGGGCTTTATTTTTTTTCCTCCCCTGTGATTAAGCTGTTTATTCAATATTAGTGTTGTTTTTATCCTCGTTTTCCACCTTTTCTGCTGGGGGTTTGTAGGGGAGGGACAGTGGATATCGGCCTGAGGTTTAAGTTCTGGTTCTTCGTGGCTTCAGAACAGGTTTTAGGTGGATATTTATTTTTTCTTTGTTATATTCGGATGCTGGTTGGTACCAAGAACATAAATTATATTTATTTAACAATTCACAGAAGCGAAACCAGGGAGGGAATTAGAATTGTATGCCCAAAAGAAGTGCTGCAAATGAAGGTGCTGTCACTGCTGCATCTCTATGTCTGTAGTGAAAACAACAAAACCACTGAAAAACTTTCTAAAACTCCCACTTTCCTCCATTTTAAAGATCATTTAAAGTTTCATTACAGACTCCTGTTGTCCCATTATTAACAATTAAATGCTTGGACATCACCCACGTGTTAAGGGATGAGTTTAGAGAGGAGTTGAAAGTTTTAGGGAAGTTTTTATCCCAAACTCAACATCGTGGAGCTGATTTTTTTTGCCTTTTACTTGGCAGAACCTGCAGCATCAGCAGAGCTGTGAGTGCAGCAGCCCCAGCTCTGAGGGGTTTATCCCGGCCTGGGGGTTTATCCCGGGACAAACAGAGTCACTTCTGGAAGTGCTGGTGGTTTATTTTCTTGTTAGGTTTGGGTTTGGTAGAATTTCTCCCACTTTGGAGCTTTGAGAGATCAGAGTAATTTAGTACTAGTAGGAAAATGGTGGCTGAGCACAGATGGGAATTGCTTTGAAATTTGGAATAAAATCTTAGTTTTTAAAGCTTGATCACTCCAGAACTCAGAGCAGAGAAAAAAGGAGAAAAAACACCCCAAATAAGCCTCATAAGCTGAAAGACCAGACAAGAGGATTATTAGTTGGTCTTTTTTTTGTCTAAGCATGTTTGAAAAGCCTTTGAAGTCGAAAGGAAAAAAAGTCATAAAAGATCTGGAGAGCACATTCAGGTGCTGGTTTCTCTCTAAGGTCTGGCCTGGCAGAAAGGAAGGGATTTTATGGTGGTTTTTTTTTTCTTTTAATCAGTATATTTATTTCTGCAAACTCTTTGTGACCATCCTGGTCCTCATTTTGACTTTAGAAATATATTTTTGGACCTCTTGCCACAGGGACTGGCAGAAGGGGAATAAGTTTGGTTTCCACCTGAGTCAGCCCAACCCCGTGGCCCTGCCCAGACCTGCCCCTTTCAGCCTCACCCATGATAAGATCACAAATTGGGGGGTGTTTTTTAGAAGTTCTGGGGAAAATTTTCTGCCTTCAACAAATAATTGGGGCTTGTGCTGCCTTTTGGCAGGAGGCTTATTAAACACCACCTCCAAACTGATCATGTTTGGCTTAATTAAATATTATCTCTGTGATTATAATTAAAGCTAATTAAATAACTACCTTGATGTGAAGCTGGGGAAGGTATAAACTTCTATTCTGCTGTTTCATATTCTGGTGCCTTTTCAGTGTCCTGGTGTTTAAAAAAAACAGCTGAGCAGTGCAGGACACCTGATGTTTTAGGGAAATGTGGTGTGTTACTCTATAAAAACTTTTTTTGCCAAAATACATTTATTAATAGTTTAGGACGGTGTTAAAAATGATCAGTGTCCAGTTGTCAGGAGATAAAGAGGAAGCACTCTCTGCTGTTTTGCCTTCAGAAAACTCTATTTCCATTGTTTGCCTGTAATGAAATATAAGAGTAGATTTGCCTGAATATTTTAAGGTAAATTTAAAGGCTGTCCCAGCCCTGGGAGTGTCCCAGGCCAGGCTGGAGCACCCTGGGACAGTGGGAGGTGGCCCTGCCCATGGCAGGGGTGGCACTTGTTGATCTTTAAGGTCTTTCCAACCCAAACCGTTTGTGGGATCCAACAATTCCCTCAAATTCTCTGTGCTGCCTTGTTTTCCCCCCTAAGCCAAGGACTGTCCCAGCAAGGCCCGGGGCAGATGTGGGAGCTGAGGAGGTTGGAGGAGGCTGGGGCAGCTTTTGGGTTTTGGTCCCCATTGAGCCTGGGTTTAATTTCCAGCCCTAACAAAGCCTTTTTTGTCTCGCCCAAGTGAGTTGTTGTCGCTCAGGTCCCATCTGGCCGCTGAGCCCAGCCTCCCCAGAGCCACTTCCTCCTTCTGCAAGGGAGGGCAGAGCAGAACGGCCCTGCCGGGGCACGGGCAGGACAGTCTGGAGCTTCAAAGCAAAGAATCCACAAACTCCAACTTGGGTTATCCATGCAAGTCTAAAAATGGGTGTTTTTCTCAGTTCCCTCAGCTGGGACCCCGTGGTGTGGAAATGCCTCATGGTGGGGGTGAAGGTTTGTTACCAAAGCACTTTTCCAGCAAAATAACTTCCTGAAAATGCAATTAGTTGTCTTGTTACAGCCTGAAATGCACCACTTTAAAGCGGTGGAGCTGCATGAAGTGGCTCCAGGTATGTTCAACCTGGGGAGCAGCTCCTGGGCTGAGTGGGGTGGGTGGGAATGGACCGGGAATGGGCTGTTCCTGCTCCTCTGGGCACTCACACATGGGCAGGAGAATCCTGGAACAGTTTGGGTTGGGAGGACCTCAAAGCCCACCCAGTGCCACCCCTGCCATGGGCAGGGACCCCTCCCACTGTCCCAGGGTGCTCCAGCCTGGCCTTGGGCACTCCCAGGGCTGGGGCAGCCACAGCTGCTCTGCAGAACCTGCTTTTCTCTCCTGTAACTCCATCCCCTGGACTTCATTGTCCCCCAGCCACTATTTTAGAGCCAAAACAGGACCAAGGAAGTGCCCAGGACCTTGTGGGGGTGGTTTGTGGCACCTTGGTGACCACCTTGTTGCTGCAGAACTTGCAGTGGCAGAAGTTGCAGCCAACACTTGGAAAATAGAGAAGTGCCCCTTCCTTCCCTGCCTCTCACACACCAGTTGGTGGTGCCAGATTTTTAATCCTCTGCACACAAAGTGACATCACAGGCGAGTTGGGAACAATCACTTCCTCCTTGGGAACCTGCCAGGGCTGGATTTGCCCAGGCCAGGTGACACCAGTGGCACCAGTGACATCATTCCTGCCCAGCTGAGGGCAGGAGCTCCCCAGGGGCTCCCCAGCACAGTCACCTCCTGCACAGCTACAAGGAGCTTGGCAGTTGTTTCTTCATTTTTCTGCCTTAAAAAGGAAAAGAAAAAGAGGGGAAACCCAAGCTTTACAACTGTATTACAGTTCAGGACTTCAGGCTTTTTATGAGCACCCAAAAATGTATTAAATTTGTGTATTAAGAGTGTGTTGTGGCTCTTTGGAATAGAAAAATGCACCTGTTTTGGAAGAGAAAAAGTCAGAGTAGAGAAATGCACCTGTTTTAGATTAAAAAAAGCCTGGTAGTTGTGGCTTAGAAATTCAGATAAAGCTTTGGAATTCCACCTGCTGCTGCTGCACCTCCCTTAGTGTTTTTATTTTATTCCCTTTCCCTTTGCACAGTCTATTAAAAGCCAGAGCTTGGAGATGCCATCAATAAAAAGTCGGACCATTTAGTTGTGTTTTACAAATGCTCCTCATTTCATTTGAAGGTAATAAAACCAGAGCTGAGTCCAGTCCCAAGTGCTGAGGGCAAATGTGAAGTGGCTTTAAATTGAACTCCTGCAATTGGCTGTTGAATTTGAATGTGCAGTATTGAAACTGCCTGGCTTGGCACCTCAATTAGACTTCCAGAGAAGGAGAGTTTGGCTTTGCCTGGGAGTTGCAGCCTGAAAATGCTACAGCAACTGTTCCTCTCAGATTGCTCTGACTAAAGGTTTGGTGTTCTCACTGTGGCTGGTTTTCTGGCAGAGAAGAAAGTTGCAGATATCACATAAATGGTATGAAATGTAAGTGCAGAAGGGTATTTTCATAGACAAAGACCTTGGGGGATTTTACTCTCCCAGTTAAAATGGTGGAGATAAATCTTGCCTGACCAAATACTTTCAAAAACATTGGGAGGGGTTAATAAATCAGATTTTGCTGTGATAGAGGAATCACCTCAGATATTGCTGTCACTGTGGTTATCCCTTTCCCTTCTTTTGCCCCACAAAATTAACATGGATTATGATATATTTATCCCTCAGGTTTTGGTGGATTCTTGGCTGAAGAAGTCCAAGAGTAAAGTGTGTGACCAAAGCTCTGGGGATGCTGAGCTGCTGCAGCTTCTCATTGCTGGAGATGTGGAATTAAGCCACAGTCCCAGTTCCATCCACACCTCTCTGCTCCCTCCTGGTGGCAAATGTGCCCAAAAGGAGTTGTTTTTACCAGGAGAAAGGCTGAGTGTGGGAAAGTTGCTGACACAGCACCAAATGGTGCCGAATTCCACCTTCCTGCCACTGGTGTGTCGTCAGCAACAATGGGAATAGGTGGGGAAAGTCCTGCACAGTAAAGATCCTGTTTTCAGGTGGATTCCTGAAATAAAAAAGAGTTAAAACTCAGTGTCTGATCCTGCTGGAATGGTTTAAATGGAATTTTGTTATGTAAGACTATGGGAAAATGTAACTGCAGAAAAGCAATCTCCTTTCGTCAACTTTTTCCCCACTTATCAGTTGGAGTTTAAATAATCCTGTGACACATGAGCTAATGGAGCAAGTATTGATTATGGGTTATGTAAGGCTATGGAAAATGTAATCTGCAGCAAAGCAATCTCCTGGCCACTTCTTCCCTCCTTATCAGCTGGCGTTTACCTAATCCTGCAAACCAGGAGCTACTGAAGGAGGTATTGATTGTACAACGTGTTTTTCAGCCCTTAGCAGCGTTTTTGTTCCCCTTTGGGGGTTTTCAGGGCAGCACAGGGTCCTACTGGGAGGGGCAGGCCTGCCTTTCCTTGGACTTTCCTGGTTTGGGGCACCTCTGAGGCTGTGCCCTCTGTCCCAGGTGAATGGCCCCGATGGCATCCTGCAGAACGGAGCTGTGGATGAGAACGTGGCCAAGACCAGCCAGCTCCTGGCAGAGCTCAACTTCGAGGAGGATGAGGAGGACACCTACTACACCAAGGACCTCCCCGTGCATGCCTGCAGGTAAAACCCAGGCCTGGGCAGTGTCTCCAGAGGGCAGGAGCACTTTGGGGCAGTAGAAGGAGGGTTTGGGCATTCTGAGGCAGGACTGGGGGCCCTCTGAGCTGCTGGACAGGGTAAAGCTGCCACAGCTGCTCCTGCTCAGCTCTGACTCCCTTGGGGAGCAAATACAAGGCCAAGGCAGCCCAGGCGTGCAAGTGGTGGGAATCCTAAAATACTTCAGCCTCAGAATAGAATCTTGGCTCGTATTGGGTGCTTTTGCCACCACTCCTGTTCCCCAGTTCTCACTTCCCCTTCTTTTTGTGCCCTGCTGGGTGGTTTAGACCTTGTATTTGAATTTTTCCTGTGAGCAAGCAGCCAATCACTTTTGTGTTTCCATTTTGGCTCCCAGTTACTGTGGCATCCATGACCCTGCCTGTGTGGTTTACTGCAACACCAGCAAGAAGTGGTTCTGCAATGGGCGTGGAAACACATCTGGCAGGTACGTGGGGACCTGAGGGACAGAGCAGGGACAGTTCGGGGTGTGGAGTCTGTTTTTTAGTGTAAGGGTGGTTGGTCTCATTTTGGTGATAGTCAAAGACTGGAAACTTAAATGTGAAGAGTATGTTGGGTGGAAAGAGCAAGATCTTACCACTGTGTGCCACAAGAAACAGGTTTCATTTGGGACTTTGAGTAGCTGAGAAATAAAGTCAGGACTAAAATGTCATCTCCCCTGTGGGTTTTCAGCCACATTGTGAACCACCTGGTGAGAGCCAAGTGCAAGGAGGTGACTCTGCACAAGGATGGCCCTCTGGGGGAGACTGTGCTGGAGTGTTACAACTGTGGCTGTCGCAACGTGTTCCTGCTCGGCTTCATCCCAGCCAAGGCAGACTCTGTGGTGGTGCTGCTGTGCAGGTGAGACAAGGCCTCTGCTGCCACTTCTGTGCCACCTCTGCTTGCATAACCTGCTTTCTAAAGGGCAGCTCTTGCCTTCAGTTTGCACCAAAATACAGTTTATGCTCTGTTGTTCCTGTAGTGGTCGTGTAAACTTCACGAATGCAAATAAAGGAGTGTTCTGTGGTGCTGGGCAAATATCTTGGGTTTATAGAAAAACATTGCTCTCAAATTAAGGGTTTCTTAATGGAAAAAGGTGCTTCCCCCTTTTTGAGCTGAGATTTTTCAGTTCTGGAAGAGTAACAGGCCAGGAGGTTCCTCTGGAGGAACCCTGGAGTAGTGACTCTCACACAGGGTGTTCTTCTCTCAGCTCATGGAATCATTTGAGACAACAGTAAACCAGGAATGGTTCTGGAAGGTACAATCAGAAATCAAGGGGTTATGATTGTATTCTAATTCACTTGCCTTGTATTGGACAGCAGAAAGTGTGCTTCTGTGGAATGAGTCCCACAGCAGGAGGGAAATAATCCCATTTTCTGGTCTATGTGTGTAACCCCTCCAAGGTGGCACATTCAACATTTTAGGTGCAGACACTTTCAGCTCTAGAAACACCCAACCAGTACTTCTTACAGCACTTCCCAGTGCTGCAATAGCAAACACAGGACCTAACAAACCAATTTTCACAGCAGTCAAGGATTGCTTTGCTGTTTTTTCCCTGTTAGCTGAGCTATTGGAGCTGTTTCAGGAGCACACTGAGCCCAGTGTTGCTCTTCCCTTACACTTGTCCAACTAATCATTTTTTCCCCTTTTTGGTTGTGCAGGCAGCCATGTGCCAGCCAGAGCAGCCTGAAGGACATCAACTGGGACAGCTCCCAGTGGCAGCCCCTCATCCAGGATCGTTGCTTCCTGTCCTGGCTGGTGAAGATCCCCTCGGAGCAGGAGCAGCTCAGGGCACGGCAGATCACGGCCCAGCAGATCAACAAGCTGGAGGAGCTCTGGAAGGTGCCTGCTGCCCTCCAAACCTGCCTGGATGTTACCAAAGTGCTAGTTCTGGGTTGTTAGGAAGGAGGGAAAGGATTTGAGCAACTGTGTGAGGCAGGGAGGTACTTAAATCACAGCACTGGCCCAGCAGTGCTGAGGGTTCAGGCAATGGTTGTTCAGAGTGGGAAAACTTGAGCCATCTGAAAACACAACTTTCTTTCCCCATATCCCCACATTTCTGCTTTAGGTGTTGACTGTGAATCCATCCAGTTACTGATTTTTTGGAGAGGTTTTCCTGTACACCCTTTAAAGCAGAACAAACCTGGCTGGATTTAACCATGACTTGTAGTGCTTTGGTGTAGCTTTAACAGGTTTAACTCCCTGTGGTACCAAGACATAGTATTATGAGTCCTTTTTTATACTTAAAGCTGTGAAACAAAACATCTGTACTTAAAATTCCAGGAAAATCCATCTGCAACCCTGGAGGACTTGGAAAAGCCTGGTGTTGATGAGGAGCCACAGCATGTCCTGCTCAGATACGAAGATGCTTATCAATACCAAAATATATTTGGTCCTCTAGTCAAGCTTGAGGCGGATTATGACAAGAAACTCAAGGAGTCTCAGGTAACATGCTTGAAGTTTGAAGGGACTTCTGGCCAATTCTCTGATGTCAAACACATGGTCACTGTCAGAGCACAGGAGGAGGCCTTAATTGGAATGGATGTCTTAATTACTGTGGTATCATAGCACTGTGCTGTCAGTAGTAGGGGGAGAGGCAAGAAAAATCGTCAAACTGAGGGTTTTTTAAGGGCTTGAAACACTTGGGAACTTCCATCTTTTTTGTGTTCAAAGCTTTTCCTTCCAAGACAAATGTGCCAAGAACTGCAGCATGGCCACCTTATCTGCTGTTCTCTCATCACCTGCAGTACCTCAGTGAACCCTCAGTTCTGTGGGGTCCTGCAGGCTCTTCGTAAGTGTTTCAAAGGTGCAGGAGAGAATACCACAGGTGCTGATTAGGACTTTGTTTCTCAGAACTGACTTTTGTAGACCAGAGTTAACCTTCTGCAGATGATGTGAGCAAATACACATTTGTGTGACATTGGAACAGCAAGTTTTGTTATTTCTCCTCTGTTTTGGAGCACAGGAATGTGACAGTTGGCAAACAGCTCTGTAAGAACATAACAGATGCCTTTTCTTCCCCCCTTAGACCCAAGATAACATCACAGTCAGATGGGACCTGGGCTTGAACAAGAAGAGAATTGCATATTTCACTTTGCCAAAGACCGATTCAGGTAATGACAACCTTGTTGGTTTGTGTGTGTGGGTTTTATTCCTGGTGAAAAACTCACTGTGTGGAGGACTGTGAGGATGTGGCCTGGGGACAGCAGAGAGTTCTGGGAGGGTTCTTGTCCTGGGAGGTGGTTGCTGAGAGCCTTTTTCTCCTCCCTTTGCAGACATGCGCCTCATGCAGGGCGATGAGATCTGCCTGAGGTACAAAGGAGACCTGGCCCCGCTCTGGAAGGGCATTGGGCACGTCATCAAAGTGCCTGACAGTATCCTTTACTTGGAGAGCCCTCAGCAAGCCTTGAAACATGCCCAGAAGTAATTCTTAGATAATTCTGATCCCTCCTGGGGAAAACTTGCCCAAAATTGGGGGAAAATCAACTTCAGATTGTTGCTGGAGATTACTACTTAACGAGGTTCTACAGATTATGGTGATGAGATTGCCATCGAGCTGAGGAGCAGCGTGGGAGCCCCTGTGGAGGTCACTCACAACTTCCAAGTGGATTTTGTTTGGAAATCTACTTCCTTTGACAGGTACTGGGAAAACCAAACCTGGCAGGTGGTTGTGTGTGTTTTTTCTTTGCCTTCAGTGAGTGTTTTTGGAGCCAGGAAAGTTGTGTTGTTTTGACAGCAGCAGTCAGAAATCTCAGTGTATGGAGTCTGTAAACACACAGAGCCACAGGCCTGACTTGGACTGGAGATGGAATTACCTGAATATCTTAAAATGCTCAGTTTTTCTCATTTTGGAGGCACTCTTACGATTTGCTGGAAATACATTAGAGGGGGAAATTTATGTTTAGTAATATTTGAACTGTAAGAAGAGAAACAGTTTTGTAGTTGAGCTTCTTGAGTGCTGCTCTGTGGGGAAGTTCTGGTTTTAGTTGGCATTCCTGAGCTTGGAATTGCTTTAACTGGTTCAGATTCCAAGGCATTTGGCTGTGGGGTCCATAGGCTTCAGCCATGTCTGTGCTGCATGTTATAAATTGGCTTATTATCCTATTATCAGCATATTAGAATTTGCTATCATTAGTATATTGTATTATTATTATATCCTATTATTTATTATGCGTGCAAACTTTATTGCACCTAAACTTACCCCCCCACATTCTGTCAAAGGCTGATGTTCCCTCCACACATTTTTCTGGTTTCTTTGTCATGGGGACAAACAAGATCTGTGTTCTGAGAGTTTAATTTTTGTCTCTTAATTCTGTTAGTAAGTATTTCCCATTGCTCTCTTTTCCAAGGTATATTTGAATTGGTGCCTGAGGTGTGATAACCTTTGTGTGGGACACCTGTGGAAGGTTTACTTGGGGTCAGAGTGATCCTTGTACATTGTTTTTGTGTCCTTCCCTCCTTTCAGGATGCAGAGTGCTCTGAAAACATTTGCTGTGGATGAGACCTCAGTGTCTGGGTACATTTACCACAAGCTGCTGGGCCATGAGGTGGAAGATGTGATTATTAAATGCCAGTTGCCAAAGCGCTTCACGGCACAAGGACTTCCTGATCTCAACCACTCTCAGGTAACCTCCTGTCCCCTTGGCACAGAGTGTGATAAAGGATTTATGAGCAGAACTTCAACAACTTCAACATCCTGTGCATTGAATGCTAAACAGCAGTACTCCCCATTTTTACAGGTTTATGCTGTGAAAACAGTCCTGCAACGTCCTCTGAGCCTCATTCAGGGTCCCCCTGGCACTGGGAAAACAGTGACCTCAGCCACCATCGTGTATCATCTGGCCAGACAGGGCAATGGGTAAGGACTGCTCTGCAAGGCTTGATGGATGAGGTGACTTTAGTAATTCAAAGAGTCACCTTGATTTTAAAACCAAAAAACATTCATGTCATTGAACAGCCGAGCTTTTCTAGAGCTGTGTTTTTCTGGGAAGACTTGGGCTTGTTTCAGAAGATTTTTAGAGGGTGTGTCATGACATGTGGCTTTATTACAAGTCCAGTGTTAACAGTGAGAGTGAGACCAACCAGCTGAGTGGGGCTGTGTGCTGGTTTGCCCCCAGGCCTGTGCTGGTGTGTGCTCCCAGTAACATCGCCGTGGACCAGCTCACTGAGAAGATCCACCAGACTGGCCTGAAGGTGGTTCGTCTGTGCGCCAAGAGCCGTGAGGCCATTGACTCCCCAGTGTCCTTCCTGGCCCTGCACAACCAGATCAGGAACATGGACAGGTGAGGAAGGCACAAACCCCTCAGCCTGAGTGTCAGCCTGGACACAACTGGTAGATGTTGTGGGTGCAGCTCAGTTATTGCCTTGATTTTGCAAGTTACTGCCTTGCTCTTTCTCTACATGTGTCACGATGAGTTCAAAGCTGCTTTCACTGCAATCCTAGAAATAATGAGGCCCTAAAGCAAAATTCCTGATTTTTTTTTATGTTTTGCAGCATGCCAGAGCTTCAGAAACTGCAGCAGCTTAAGGATGAAACTGGAGAACTCTCCTCTGCTGACGAGAAGCGTTACCGGGCACTGAAGCGAACGGCAGAGCGCGAGCTGCTCATGGTGAGGCCCAGCAGCTGCTCTGCAGGTTGCTGGTGGCCATCAGAGGACCTCAGCCCCTGGGGGGTTCCTTGGGGTGGGTTTGAGTGCTCTCCCACAATGATCCCCGTTGTGCTGTGTCCCAGAACGCCGATGTGATCTGCTGCACCTGCGTGGGCGCCGGTGACCCCAGGCTGGCCAAGATGCAGTTCCGGTCCATCCTCATCGATGAGAGCACCCAGGCTACTGAGCCAGAGTGCATGGTGCCCGTGGTGCTGGGGGCAAAGCAGGTAAGCCCCTTGAGAGGGTGGCAGCACAGGGGGAATTAGAAATGCAGCAGGTAGCAGCAAATGGCACCATTCCAGTGTGGGCATGCAGGGATGCAAAATCCTCCCATTGTAGGGGTGACTGTGTTTGTGGATCCCCTGATGTCTGATGGAATTGGTGAGGAGATTGATATGGAGCAGTTCAGAGTGTGTCCTTGAAGGAAAGCAGTTTGGAATGCACTCTTAAGGAGCACAGAGCCACCTGTAGAAAGTGGGATACCTTCAGCCAGTAGAATGATCCCATGTATGCCTGGTCAATTCACTAACCAATAGTGTGAGGGCATGTTGGATACAAGAGTAGTTAAAAGGTGAAGCTGTCACTAAAAATAAAGTTCTAAGCTCTTTGTTCAAGCCTTCTGATGTTGCTGTGCCTGATCCTCTTCTGACCGCCATTAACTCACCCCTCTTTACCCTTACACCCCTTTCCTGAAAGACCTCCATAATATAAACCTAGATGGCTTTATTTTGTGTTGGTCCTGTTAGTTTGCTGTTTCCAGGGCATAATCCTTACCTGGGGCACGGTGGTGCTGTGGGAGCAGTCTGGAGGTTGAATAAGGTGTTCTTTCAAAATGATCAGCCGGAAAGCAAGTTGACACTGGGGGTTTCTAAGCCTTGGGTGAGATCTGGAGCTTCTCACAAGGCAGATTGATCAGCTCCTAATATATTAGGCAGTGATTTAAACTGACAGGGGGTGGGTTTAGGCTGGATATTCAGGAGAAGTTATTGACTGGGAAGGCAGGTTGTGCCCAGAGAAGCTGTGGTTGCCCCATCCCTGGGAGTGTCCAAGGCCAGGCTGGACCAACCTGGGACAGTGGAAGGTGCCTCTGCCCATGGCAGGAGTGGCACTGCATGGGCTTTGAGGTCCTTCCATCCTGTGATTCAGTATTTTATAGTAGAATATCTCTGCTCTTCTACATAATAAATGTTGGCATGTAACCTTTATCTCCAACCTTCCTGCAGCTGATCCTTGTGGGTGACCACTGCCAGCTGGGCCCTGTGGTGATGTGCAAGAAGGCTGCCAAGGCTGGGCTGTCCCAGTCCCTCTTTGAGAGGCTGGTGGTGCTGGGCATCCGGCCCATCCGGCTGCAGGTGCAGTACCGCATGCATCCCGCCCTCAGCGCCTTCCCCTCCAACATCTTCTACGAGGGCTCCCTGCAGAACGGGGTCACTGCAGGTGAGCACACCCTGCCCCTCCAGGGCCACCTGGCCCACTCAGCCGCAAAGAGAAGTGCAGCGAGACTGGGGAAGGGGCTTGAGCACAAGTCCTATGAGGAAAGGCTGAGGGAGCTGGGGTTGTTTAGTCTGGAGAAGAGGAGGCTCAGAGGTGACGTCATCACTGTCTACAACTACCTGAAGGGATGTTGTACCCAGGTGGGGCCTCTTCTCTCAGGCAACCAGCAGTAGGACAAGAGGGCAGAGCTCAAGCTCTGCCAGGGGAAGTTCAGGTTGGATATCAGAAAGAAATTCTTTACAGAGAGAGTGGTCAGGGATTGGAATGGGCTGCCCAGAGAGGGGGTGGATTCTCCATCCCTGGAGGTGTTTCAGATGACACTGGATGTGGCACTGAGTGCCATGGGCTGATGATCCCAGTGGGGTTGGATCAAGGGTTGGACTTGATGATCTCAGAGGTCTCTTCCAACCCAACTGATTCTATGATTGTTTCCATGAAAAGAATTAGTTTGGAGTGTTTCACTGGGAATATCACAGTGGTGGTGTTAACTCGTTCCACTTGTGCCTCCTCAGCTGATCGTGTGAAGAAAGGCTTTGACTTCCAGTGGCCACAGCCTGACAAGCCAATGTTCTTCTATGTGACCCAAGGACAGGAGGAAATTGCCAGCTCAGGCACTTCTTACCTGAACAGGTAAATAAAACTCCCTCACCAGTGCCACCTAAATCTGCCGCATCATGTGGTGACACATGATGAGTCAGGGCATTGATGCCCATGTCCTGCAGCAGTCCTGAGTTCATAGAACCTTGATTGCAATTAGTGAGCAATTGAAATTGATAATCAACAATTGAAGTTGCTTGTGGGCCTCTCTAACAAAGTGCTGAGCTGCATTTTGGAGCTGGTTTCCCCTGGGCTCCCTTTGCAGCAAACCAGGAGAAAAAGGCACTGAGTGGGAGCAGTTCAGAGCCTGAGTGGGTTTGAATTGCTCTGTGGAGGAGTTTGTGTTCCTTCTCTGGTTGTATAAGGAGCATGGGATGATAAAGTGCCTGATAGGAACAAACTGACTGCATTTCCAGCAGGAAATGCTGATCAAGTTGTATTTTGAAGCCAGAATTCCAATAACTCCTGAAGCAGAGCCCTAAATCTTGGATTTTAGTGGTGGTGCAGAAGGGATGGGAATTTAATTTTCTTTCTTCTGTCCCTTTTTTCTGCACATTCCAACTTCTTTGTCAAAGAATGAGCTTAAAGCACTTTGTTCCTCTTGGTTGTTCATGTGCCTGGAGGGGAAACCAGACCCAAGTTCTGAAAAACAGATCCTGAAATATTTTTAATCTCAGTCTGTTTCCTGAGCAGCATGTGCAAGACTGGAGACAGCAAAGCAGATTGTGCACAAACAAACAGCACAATAGTTGGCTGATTGACATGAAAAACATTCTATATTTAAAGCTTTAAGATAAAGCAGCTGAAGGGTCTGTTTGCAGGGCAGGGTGGAATGGTTTTGGTTACAAAAGTACACGTGTACGTTTAACTCCACCAAAAGTTCCGCTGTGAGTTTTGTGGCTCCAGGAAGTCCAGTTGTGCAATTCTGAGAAGGTGGAGGTGCACATAAGGAGAAATTTGTGTCATTCTGAGGCCTCTGAGGTGTTGCTTTTGGCCCCTGCTCCTCTGGGTGAGCTCCCTGTGTGGCCTGAGGCAAGAGATGACAGTGGTGACTGTTCCTGCAGATCTTGAGCAGTGCAAAATTATTCTTTTTCTTGAAGTGGCCTCACTTCAGCATTCCTGCTCAAGGTGTTTAGACCCATTAAGCTGCAAAAAATTAGGCTTTCATCCTCCTTGGCTAACCCAATGTCTCCCTGCAGGACTGAAGCTGCCAACGTGGAGAAGATCACTACAAAGCTGCTGAAAGCTGGTGCCAAACCAGACCAGATTGGCATCATCACTCCCTACGAAGGGCAACGCTCCTACCTGGTGCAGTACATGCAGTTCAGTGGCTCCCTGCACACGAAGCTCTACCAGGTACAGAGGAAAGCACAGAGAAGCCAGAGGTTGTGATTTTGGAACTTTTTTGTTTGGAATTTTTCAGTTGGTTGTGGTTAAACCAGAGCAGGGAGAGGAGCTGGGGAGGTTTCATGTGCCAGTGTGTGTGCCAGGGGGGGCAGCTGAACAGGTAAAGGAAAGGAGGGAGGTCTGTATTGAAAGGAGGGCCCCTGAGGCACAGCAGGGAGAGGTCACTGGGGCTCCAGCCTTGGAAAAGAGACACACAGGAAGCCAAGCTCCATAAATCCTGGTGGTCATGTTATTTATTTGCTTGGGAACATGCCCTCCCATCAGTGGGACTCCTCTGGCAAGCAGCAAAATTAGTTGCTACAAACAAGACAATTATATGTTTAATACAGTCTTGTTTTGCAACGTTGAGAACTCTCTGTGTTTTCACTGAAGGGAAACTTGGTGAAGATCCTTTCCCTTGTGCCAGGAATGAGCTGTGCCTGTGATTCAGGTTTCTCAGGGCTGGGAGCAGCACTGCTGGTTTGGACCTCTCTTCCCATGCAGTTTAGGAAGAGTCAGAATTCTTTCTGGCAACATCCCAGCAAAGGGCTGATCTCCAGTTTAGGGGGAATAGGAGAACCATAAAGCAGTGAACATGAAAGCAGCTTCTCCTAAACTGAACCTCTCTGTTTTCCTCCAGGGAAACTATTTAGTGACCAGTGGAATGACCAAATCATTCCTCCTCCCAAAAATAACATTTTTGTGAAGTGCTGGGAGGGTTCAGTGCAGGGTCTGGTAATGCCTCTTGGTACCAGAACTGTTTTGCTCCATGCTTGACGTGTCTTCCTCTGCTGCAGGAAGTGGAAATTGCCAGTGTGGATGCCTTCCAGGGCAGGGAGAAGGACTTCATCATCCTCTCCTGTGTCAGGGCCAACGAACACCAGGGCATTGGCTTCCTGAATGACCCCAGGAGGCTCAACGTGGCCCTCACAAGAGCCAGGTAAAGGGACCTGCAGGGAGCATGGAGAGAAGCTTTGGACAAGGGATGGAGGGACAGGACACAGGGAATGGATTCCCACTGCCAGAGGGCAAGGCTAGGTGGATATTGGGCAGGAATTCCTGCCTAGGAGGGTGGGCAGGCCCTGGCACGGGTTGGCCAGAGAAGCTGTGGCTGCCCCAGCCCTGGAAGTGTCCCAGGCCAGGCTGGACCAACCTGGGATAGTGGGAGGTGTCCCTACCCATGGCAGGGGGTGGGACTGGGTGGGCTTTAAGGTCCTTCCAACCCAAACCAGTCTGGGATTCTCTGATTCCATGAACATGGTGACAGGATGGTGTCAAGATGTGACCAACCTTCCAGTGCCTAAAGGAGCTCCAGGAGGGATGGAGGGACAGGAAACAGGGAATGGCTTCAAAATGACAGAGGGCAGGGTTAAATGGGACATTGGGAAGGAATCCCTGGCTGGCAGGGTTAGGAGGGACTGGAAAGGAATCCCAGAGCAGCTGTGGCTGCTCCATCCCTGGAAGTGTCCAAGGCCAGGTTGGATATCCCAACCTGGGCTGGTGGAAGGTAGCAGGGGTGGCACTGGATGATCCTTCAGGTCCTTTCCAGCCCAAACCAGTCTGTGCCATCTTTATCTGATCCCAGCCAGTGTTCCCACGTGGCATCAGCAGTTTTCAGAAGTCACTGTCACTCCCCTCTGTTTCCAGGGCAGATCTCTTTATCTGCCTCTTCATCCCTTCCCACAACCATTTGTTGACTGTTTGGCTTCTGGTGGATATGATGCCAAGAAAGGTGATGTGGAATCCAGAGTTGAGGTTGGTTTGGCTTCCTTGGAGTCTGGAAGCTTTGAAACCAGCAGAATGTGGCTGGTGGAACACACTGAGGAGTTGGGCAAGCCTGAAGGAAGGAGGAAGTGTGTGATGATTGAGCAACTGGCTGCAGCAATCTCCTTCCAGGTGTTTTGTGACACTGTGGAAAACATCTGCTGTAAACAAAGCACTTGCTCCTCCTGCTCTTGGGCACTTCAGTTTGGTGCCAGAGGTGGATTTGGAGGCTGTGCTGACATCATCAGTACCTCATGTGGGTTTATTTGTTTTTAAACAGAGTTCATTTGAGTTTCTCTGCTTTTGCACAGGTATGGGGTGATCATTGTTGGGAACCCCAAAGCCCTGTCCAAGCAGCCACTCTGGAACCACCTGCTAAACTACTACAAGGAGCAGAAGGTGCTGGTGGAGGGACCTCTGAACAACCTCCGGGAGAGCCTCATGCAGTTCAGCAAACCTCGCAAGCTGGTCAACACCATCAACCCCGTGAGTGCCCCTGGGGCTGTGGGGCTGATGGGGCGGTGCTCAGTGAGGAATGGCTGGAATGAGCAGTCCCAGCACAGCCATGGAGCTCCTCCCTGTGGCCTTTTGGTGCAGCGGGACACAGGGAAGCAGCTCCTTGAGTCTTTTGGGGGCTGTTTGGAGCTCCTTGTGGCCTTTTGGTGCAGTGGGACCCAGGGAAGCAGCTGCTGGAGTCTTCTGGGGGCTTTTTAAGTGCCAGATTTTCTGAGGGGTGAGTTCTGAGGTGAATGAAACACAAAGGAACTGCTCTGTGTGGAGATGACAAGCTCATGAGGCACAGGAACTTCACAGCGTTGCACTCAAGCCTCAAGCTGCAAGTTTTATACTTGGCTTGTTTAACATAAAATAAGTAGTTACATCACAGGACAGTGGTGTGAACAGAGCAAGGGAAAAACTGTCACCAGAGCGTAAAAACAGACTGAAAACTCCCCAAATCTGAAAAATTTGTAAAGCAAAATCTTACTCCTTGTGGTCAGGCTGGAGCTGAAATATTAACCAGAGGTTTCCTGTGTGTTGGAAGGGATTCATTTCCCCAACCCTTGGAAACTCTGCATGTTTTGGGGGGTTCTGTTGGATTTTCACTGCACTGAGGCTGCAGTGCAGAGTGCCCAAGGCCAAGGCTGTGTCTCACTGCCCTGCTCCTTTCAGGGTGCCCGTTTCATGACCACTGCCATGTATGATGCCCGGGAAGCCATTATCCCTGGATCTGTCTACGACAGGAGCAGCCAAGGTAAAGCAAAGTATCACCATTAGCACCTTTAGAGATTGATTTTTTTTTTCCGCCCTTACTGGTCCTTGGGGTGTGGTGTCTTACACACTTTAAACCTGTAAATGTTAGAACAGCCACTACAGAAAAAACATGGAATTTAAGGACTTGAAATGCTTATGGTCTGCCTGGATTTTGCTCTCTTGTGTATAGAATGCCTACCCTCAGCTTGATGTCTGCAGGGAAAAGTGAGGGGAAAGGGAGCGTGTGAAGCACTTGAGGAATCTCAGATGGGTCTGTAAAAGGACTAACTGGAGGAATGAACATATGCTAGATGAGCTTATGGAATTTCCAAGTGTGGCACAAACGGTGAACCAGAAATGCTGGTGGTTCTTGGCAGTGCTTGGCCTGTCCTTCCCATCTGTGGCTCATCCTCCTCCCATCCCACTCAAAAGCAGGACCATGGGTTGATGTTCCAACCCTCAGGATGCCTGAAATCACCGTGACTTTCCCTCCTTGCTCCCCAGGACGCCCCTCCAACATGTACTTCCAGACCCATGACCAGATTGGGATGATCAGTGCTGGCCCCAGCCACGTCACTGCCATGAACATTCCCATCCCCTTCAACCTGGTGATGCCCCCGATGCCACCGCCGGGGTACTTTGGCCAGGCCAACGGCCCTGCTGCAGGTACAGGGGGGAGAGGGGGCACAGCCCACCCTGCAGGGATCAGCAGGGCTTTGTGGAGACCTGTTTGTTGGCATGAGCAAAGCTCCTCACTGTTGGTTGGCATCACCCCTTCTCCAGGGCGTGGGGCTCCCAAAGGGAAGACTAGTCGTGGTGGGCGCCAGAAGAACCGTTTTGGCATTCCTGGCACGAGTCAGTCCAACCTTCCCAACAGTCAGGCCAGCCAAGATGTGGTGTCCCAGCCCTTCTCCCAGGGGCCACTGACTCAGGGCTATATCTCCATGAGTCAGCCTTCACAGATGAGTCAGCCTGGGCTCTCCCAACCAGAATTATCACAGGTAAGCAGCGCTGGGAGGGTGGGCTGGTCTTTCCCTGGCATTTGTGGGGCTGGTCTGCGTGCAGGAAGGGGTGGGCTGGTCCTTTTCTGGGATTTGTGGGGCTGGTCTTTCCCTGGGATTTGTGGGGGCTGGTCTGTGGGCAGGAGGAGGGAAGTGAAACTGAGACCACTTTAAGTGGCTGAGCTGCAGCATTTCTGCACTGTTGGACTCTCAAAGTGCATTGGGGCATAAAAGTGTAGAGAGATCAGCTGGAGCCTTGACTGAGCTACCAAACCCTCTTTATTTATGGAAATTCTGCATCAAAAAGCAGATTTCTAAGAAGAAACCAGCCCTCTCCCACTTCATCATTAACCCTGGTGTTCTGCTTTGTCAGGGAGCACGTGGTGATGACTTGGAGGTTTACAGAGCCTTTCCCTTTCAGGACAGTTACCTTGGTGATGAGTTTAAATCCCAGATTGACGTGGCACTGTCACAGGACTCAACTTACCAGGGAGAACGAGCATATCAACATGGTGGAGTGACGGGACTGTCACAGTATTAGAGTGTAAGAACCTCTTCCAGGGGTCCCTGCCCTGCTGCTGCCCCTCCCTGCAGCCCCTGGGCACTGCTGGGGGGTGACAGTGCTGTCCCTAACACAGCTCTTCTCTTATTTCCCCTCTTCCAGGTTGAGGAAGAAGAGCTAAGCTTACGTGGAGCTTAGTTCATCAGCATTTTATTCTGGGTAATAAAAAAAATAAAATAAAATGGATACCTGTTTTCCACTGCTAAAACTGAAGCACCACTGTGTGAGAGCAACAGGAGAAAGAAACCAACCAACGGAGAGGAGAGAAAGAGAGAAAGGAGCGCGCGAGAGAGCCACTGCTATAGCTCACTGAGACAAGGAGACTGACCGGAGAGGAGGAGAGAGAGCCCCGAGGGACCTGCTGGCGCCTCCCTGCGACGGCCTCAGCCCATCCGGAGTGCTCAGCCGAGTCCCTGCCCCCCCAGCCAGCCCCCCAGCTCGAGGGAAGGGCCTGCTGCAGGTTCACTTCATTCCAGCCTTCTCTGTGCGAGCGGGGCGTGACTTTTCAGAGCGGGCGGGGAGAGGAAAACCCTCATCTCAGAGTTGTTCTCCTTTCTAAGGGGTACTGTGTTTTAGCAGGGAACTGTTCACGTTGTAGAAGCAGAGTATCTGAGGGGAGAAAGAGGGAGAGAGAAAGGGAGAGTCCCTTGGTGACAGCAAGCCAAGCAGAAATGCAGCAGCTGATGCTCAACTCTGAGATGCAGGTTTTGTTGTCCAGCACTGGCTCTGAAATCTCAGTGTCATCGTGTCGCCCACATTCTATTCTGAATGGGTCTTTCGTGGCGAGGTGGTTTTTTAAAGAGATCCTTTCAAAGGAGCACTGAGTTTTTAAGAAGTTTGTCTCTGAATTCTTAGTGGTGGACCTGGGAGATCCTTGTTCTGAGAAGCTTATTAAAAAAAAAACAAACAAAAACCAACCAAACAAAAATGTTTCAAACAAAAACTAAATTAGAACACCAACCTCGAGAACTTTTGAGTGTGATTTAAAGTTGCAGCAATCAGCCTCTTCTTCCTACACGGGATAGCAGTTAAGAGTGAGAGGAGCCTGCGCGCTCGGGCACAGCAGGAGGGTTTCAAAGTGTTTTCTGTCTGCTTTAATTGGCTACTGTCTGGACTCTACTCTGTGAAAAACAAGCCTTTCTGTCAGATGAACTTTGCGCTTGAAAGGGGATCGGTTCCTGTGCCCTTCGGCCCCACAGGGGACATGCAAACAGACCTGCTTTACTCCACAGATCTGGGGAAGGAGTAGTGGAAACTGGGGATTATTTTGGGTGGGAAGGAAAGACACTGTGACGAGTGGACAAAGCAGGCAGGTGGTGGAAGGTGGCCTCTGAGAGCTGGGTTTAATTAGCGATGATGGGTCAGGCTTTGGTGTGGCTTCTTAACACAGAGAGTGGAGAGACTGAGGTGTTGGGAGAGCAAAAAATCCTGGAGCAGCTTTGTCAGGGAGTGGGCACGGCCGTGCCACCCATGCTGGCTGGAAGTCAGGCCTGAAAACAGCACATAAGAGAAGCCATCCAATTTCTAAGTTGTACCCATGTCTTAAACAAGTCATATGGGAACACTGGGAGCATTTTATTTCTGTCTAAACCTTTTTAGCAACAGCGCAGAGAATTGACAGTTCCTACAGAGTGACCCATTTTTACCAGATCCCTAAATTAGACTGACCTCTACCTCCCAATTGGCCAGGAACAGTAGAGAGTGATCCGCTAACCTGGGTGTTTTTAAAGGTGGAGTTGTTAGCTTTATACTCAAAGGGCTCCAAGTGTTCCTAGTCTTTTTTTTGGGGGGGAACTCAAAATACCTCTCATATGAATGTACTTCAACGCTGTCAAAGCCCCACGTTTTGTACCTGGGGGAAGCCCTTCCATCCCTGTCCTTCCTGTAGAGTGTTGACCTGCTTTTCATGCCCTGTTCTTTGCTGTAGTTGCCCCAGAGTGTC
This sequence comes from Sakesphorus luctuosus, assembly GCA_013396695.1. Classification (NCBI taxonomy): domain Eukaryota; kingdom Metazoa; phylum Chordata; class Aves; order Passeriformes; family Thamnophilidae; genus Sakesphorus; species Sakesphorus luctuosus. Next base: position 8,618 of record VWZD01012159.1, on the reverse strand, counting down.
TCTCCCCCGGTGCAGACCTGGTGTGAACACCCCCAGCCCCTGAGGAACGTGCACACACAACCCCAGGACTCGTGGCCACCCTTTTTTCCTTTGGAGTCTGAGAACCGCAAAAAAAACCAACGCAAACCCCACAACCAACCAACCCATTCTTTTCTCATCAACAGCCTCCAGAGTTTAGACTTGTAAAAACGTGCAAGAATGGAGCCACAGGCCACCTTCCTTCCTTGTAAGATGGACTGTTTTATTTATTACCATTTGCCGAAGGGCTGTTTTAATTTTTCCCTTCCTTAGACTGCATTAGTGGCATAGACTTGGCCCCCTAGGTTTGAGCTGGACCCCTCTGTGCAATGCTCCCCATGAGTAATGTACCCCCTCCTCTCCCCTCACCCTTTATTTCACTTGCTGGGAATGCTTGGCCTCTGCTTTGTGCTGTTTTTTCCTTTTTGTAGCAGTTTACCAATCCAGACATCAGTGCTAGCACGGTGTTAAAACTCTGTTTCGATTCTTTGCTTTGTTGTTTTTTTTTGTTTTCTTTTTGGTCTCAGTTTGTTTTAATACCTGTTTTGTCATCAATGAAATACGAAATAAACAGCTCTTGCATTCGAGGTGGCCCTTAAGTTTCAATGAGGAAAAACCATACAACGTTCATTAAAGCTTAGTCTGATTGTATAAACTTCAAGTTTATTATTACTTTTTTTTTAAACACAACACTAGTACAAAAGTGGGGGTGTGCATAGCAGGGGGTGGGGGGTGAGCAACAAAGTGGGAAACCCGTTAAATGCCCCAACCCTCAGCCCTGGCAGGGTGGGAGCCCCTGGAGCTGGGAAAGGTTGGACCTGGAGCTGCCCAGTCCAGCCTGGAAGCTGCCCTTGAACTTTAGGAAACATGGAATGGCTTCTACCTGTGCCACAGGTGTGCCAAGCTGCCCCTGGCACTCACTGCTGGGCTTGGGTTCTGCAGGAACAGCTTCCAACTTCAGGCTGGGCCTTGGCACCACCACCCTGTGCACAAACCCGGTGTGGCCACTCCAGGGTGGTCCTAGGGGCAGGAGGGGACATTGGCCATTCATGGGGTTGGAGAACCAGCTCAGGAGTCACCTCATGGCCACCAGCACAGGTTCAAAACAACTAATACTTGAAGGTTTTCTTACTGTTGGTCTTAAATCTGAACTTAAAAACTTGAACTCCCTGGATTAAGCCCCAGTCTAAGCCCTTGGAACACTGAAGTGGTTGGAACGGTTTGAGCTGGAGCAGAGCAGGAGCCCTGGAGCTTCCAGGAAACACCTGGAGGTGGAAAAGAGCAGGAAACTACAGCCAAAGCACTCGAGCTGCTCCAAGCTGAGTCTTCAGCTACACATTTTAGGGGTGTTGGTGAGGAAAAACACCGTCACAGGGGTGGTTAAACCCTCAGTGTTTCCCCCTGGGGGTAAAACTTCATCAGACCTCGAAGGTGACACAACATCAGGTACAAAAACAGCAGAGCAGATCGAGCTGTGCCACGGGGCAGGGTCAGCTCAAAACAAACCAGAAAAAAATCAAGTCTAATTCAGATTCCTGTTCTTTTCCTCAAAAGAAACCCCAAGTGGTGTCAGGGAAGTCTCACCCCAGGACTCTGCACACACAGAACAGGAGCTGGGCCCAGGTTCCCACCTGGAGCTGCTGGAAAACTGAGCCCATGGGCTGGAAAGGGGAGGAAAAGTGGGCACCGAGGGCAGATGGTGCCAGTTTGGGCCCCTGCTGCCCAGAGCTGCATGGAGAGCAGCAAATAAACCAAAATAACCCTAAAATGCACAAGGGCCTGAGGGCTTTGCCCTTGCCTGATGCTCAGCTGCCACCTGGCTCCTGCTGTGGGACACGCAGGGACACAGAGGGACACAGGGACACACAGGGACAGAGGGACACAGGGATAGAGAGACACAGAGTTACAGAGGGACACACAGGAACAGAGGACACCCCGGGCTCATCAATTTGCAAATGAGGTAAATGAATCCTGACTCGCGGCACTTGGGGAGGGGGGAAGATGCCACCAAGACCCCCCATGCCCACCCCACCCCACAGCAACCCCCTCACCCAGCACCCCCACCCTGCAGGAACCTGCAGGGCATTTCTGGGGCAAAATCTCCCTGCTTTGGGCAACCACCACCTCTGGGCCATGGAACTTCTGCCCCCCAGGCCCCGCATCACTAGTCCCACCCTAAAAACAGCTCAGGCAGAGAGGAAACCACATCTCCCCCCAGGGAAGGGCTTTGGTCACTCAGGGGTTGTGTCCCCACACCGTCCCTGTTCCTGCAGCAGCACCACGGTGTCACATTGTCCCCTTGTCCCCTCACAGCCACGTCCCCAGCACCACCTCATCCCCAAAAGTCACTCCTGCACCCAGAAAGCTGCAAAGCCAAGAACCCAAAGCACCAACAGCTCAGGGAGGGATCTGGGATTCACAGCCTGGTGCCACCACCCCCTGGGCACCAAGTGAGGGGACAACCAGCACCAGCCTCGATCATAACCCTCCCCAACCCCCCTGCGAGAGTCCTGAATCCCACCTCCAGCCACTCCACACCCCCCTGAGGGCAGCAAGGGGGGCATTTCACCCCCGTGGGCTCCTCTACCTGCAGCCACACTCGTCCACCACCATGTCCTCGTAGTGGCGCAGCACGACGTTGTCGCTGTTGTCGTAGTAGAGGATGGAGATGGGCGACAGCCTGACCGGCACACAGCAGGGCTGGGGCGTGCCCCGCGGGTCCTGCGAGTGCACCATGGTCTGCAGCACGGCGTGGTTGGTGCTGTTGAGCTCTGCGGCCAGCGGGAAGGGGCACTCCCCGCGGCAATAGTTGGCCAGGTAGCCCTGGGGGGCGATGATCCACTTCTCCCACCCCACGTCGCTGAAGCTGATGAAGAGTCGCCGCGGCTTGCAGAGGTTGCTGGGCATGACCTGCGGGTGCCCAGAGCTCCTCCTGCTTCTCCTGCTGCTCCCGGGCGCCTGGCACTGCCCACCCAGGCTCACCACCAGCAGGGAGGTGTCCAGGAAGGAGTCGATGCCTGAGCAGCTGCCCCGCGTGGCCCCGGAGATCTCCAGGAGCCATCCCAGGGTCCTGCTGCTCCTCCAACCCTTCTTGGCCGCCGCGCTCACGTCCAACACCAGCGACTTGTGCAGCTGAGCCAAGGACTGGCCCACCAGCAGCTCCTGCCTGGGCTGGGGTGGCCCCTGCGGGGACCCCTGGGCGCTCTGGTAGAGCCTCAGCTCGAACACCTCGCCCTGGCTGGAGGGTTGGTAGGAGTTGTGGTGGAATTTGAGCTCCAGCTGGGCCATGGTTAGGCGCTCGCCCTCGTCCCGCACGGAGAGGTTGAAGAGGAGGAGCTTCCTCAGGCACAGCCAACCCTGGGGCTGCTCCTTGGGAAGCAAAGGGCCTGACAAAGAAGGAGAAATACACGTGGGAGTGGTTGGACCCTTGGCTGAGCAGGGTGGGCCTCCGTGGGCTCCACTGGAGCTCCACAGCAAGAGGAAGAGTTGGGGGGAGATGATGAAACTGCAGGGAGGGCCATCAGCCCCATGGCACGGCCTTCAGCCCCATGGCACGGCCATCAGGTAGGTGTGGAGGGACAGGCTGGGCTTGGCCTGTGGGCACTGGGATGCCACAGCCATTCCAGCATCTCCTCTGGGTGCTGCTCCTCACCTTAGCGTGTTGTTTTACGCCCCTCAGGCCAGGGAGGGGTTTGGGAGGGAGGGAAAAGGAGAGCAAAGAGCAGCAAATCTGGGGAGGTTCATCCAGCCCTTGGAGAGCTGGAACCACAGGAGAAAGGAGCTCCGTGGTGCCTGGAGACCTTGAGGTCACCGACCAAACTGAGAAGGGCTTGGAGAGGCTGAGCAGCCAGATGTGCTGCAGGGCAGGGGGACAACGAGGAGAAGGGGGGACACAGGCAAAGGGGGGGACACAGCCAAAGGGCCGAGTGTCCCATCCCTGTCCCCTGCCACGGGGAGGAGTCATCTCCACCACCCTGAGCCCACCAGGCAAACTCAGGCACTGGGACCCACCAGCACCTTCGGGTGGCCTTGGGGGGCTCCAGGACAGAGCCTGGCACTGCCACACCCCCTCACCCACCGCCACCTCCACGAGCTCCTTCCTAACCCGCAAATAAATAACCACCTCCAGCATTCAGAGGGACCAGAGTTTACCCCGCAGGGATTTCTCCTGGAGACCAACCCTGGGCACTGCCCTTCTCTCCCCGAGGAGGAGACAGGAGGGGAAGGAATGAGGCAAAGCCCCTCCATCCCAGAGACCTAGGGGCATCCAAAACTCGCCCCAGGGGCACCCAAAACTCGCCCAGGGCGTGTCTGTACCTTGGTCAGAGAAGACACGGATGATGTTCCCGGGCACATTGAACTCCTCCACCCTACAGTTGTCCACGGGCTCTTTGTCTGCTGAGAGCAGCCTCTTCCTCTCCTGGAAGATCCTCCAAAGCACGGGGGGCACCGGCTTGGGGGATTTGGGGCTGGGTCTGGTGCTCAGCCCCAGCGACCTCAGCAAGGAGCTCTCCTGGAAACTCAGCTCCGAGCCCAGGATGGAGCTCAGCAGAGCCCACACCACGCTGGGGAGAAGCCACATTGCTCTGCTCTTCTTCTCCAGACAAAGAGACAGGAGGGGAGGCCACGGGGGTGTTGGTGCTCTGATTGAAGCCTTTGATCTGTTAGTGCTCAATTAGCACAGAGGGATTCCCGCGATTGGGCAGAAGGGGTGAGGCCCTCCAGGCTCTGCAGGACCTGTTAACCCTTTGGTGCTGCGGGGCAGGAGGTCCCAAAGCCTCTCCCACATCTCCACACCGTGGAGAACCAACAGCAGCGGCTGTGGGGGCAGCGAAGGGGCTGCTCTTCCCACCCAAAAACATCCCTGGGGGCAACGAAGGGGAAGGGGCTGCTCTTCCCACCCGAAGTTCCACGTGCTGCAGAATTCCCACCTGGATCCAGAACACACTCAGAGCTGTCTCCTCCTCTTCCTCCCCCTTCCTAATCAGCTTGTTTTAAACTCAGTCACAGCACCCAACACTTCTCTCAATTAAGACCATCAAGTCCCAGCACATCAGACCATCAACTGCTGCTCCTCAAAGGACCAAAGGGCCACCCCAAAGGTCACCAGGCCCCACCCAGCACCCATCCAGCCATGCAGAGGGGTCCTTGTGCCCCCCTGGTGACACCCCCAGTGCCCTCCTGGCCATCACAGTAGAGCTGCCACCAGCACCCCCCATGCCACACCCTACCAAAAAACTGCCCAACGAGTCACCAGCTCAGAGCCAACGCCATCAAACTGAGTTTATGCACCCCAGGTGGTGCCCAGGGACTCTCACCCCCCAGCCCTGGCACTGCTGCTGCCCCAGTTCCCTTCATTCCCTGCAAATCCCACGGAAAGCCAAGGAATTCCAGCCCTGAGAGGGCACTCCTGGCACCTGCTGGGTGGGTGAGGAGGTGGTGGGTTCTGCCACAGCCTGAGGCCCTTCCCACCAGCCCCACACGAGAGACCAACCATGGAAAACCCACCTAACAAGGGCCTGCCCTCTGGAAAGGATGCCCTGACCCCACTGCTGTGCCCACAGCGGGCAGGGAGGGCACAGGAGCTGCAGGTCCAGGCCCTGGGGCACCACAGCAAGGGCACAGCTGGGTCTGAGGAACTCAAACCCACAGTGCAGGGACCCCCAGACCAACCTGGTGACCCCCAAGGTTGGAGCTGTCCAGAAATGCCACACAGGGAGCAGCAACTCTTCATTCTTCACTTGGGCATGAGCTGGGCAAGGGTCTAGGGACCCCCAGAAGGGCTGGCACTGGGGTTGGAGCAACTCTACGACCTACACAGGATTCTTAAAGCAAATTAAACCTCCTGGCACTCAGCCGGTGGCACAGGAGGGTGGAAAAACACTCCAGAGATGGTTGTCCAGGCAGAGCTGCCCATGGGCATTGTGTGTGCCCCACATAGGTGGGCAGCACTGTGCCAGGGACCCCTCCTGAGGAGGAGGGCTCTGAACTGCCCTTCATCCCCTGCCCAGCCCCTGCCTGGCAGCTGGAGCACAGCTGGCACAGCTGGCTTTGGGCTGCCTTTGCCAGGGGAGGAGAAGGGGTTTCCATGCCCAGTTTGGTGTGGACTCTTCAGGAGGTGCCCAGGAGGTGCCAAGGGAGGGTCCAACAGCAGAGTCAGGGGATCACCACAGGACTGGGCACTGCCAAGGGGTGGAGCCACAGCAGGAACACCAGGGCACCTCCAGCCAGCTCCAAATACCACCTGAGGCAGCAAAACCCACCAGTGTGCCAGCTGGAGTGTGCCCAGAGAGCCCCCAGCCCCAGGTGGGCACAGCCTGATCCTGCCAGTGGCACCTCTTCTCCAGACAGGGCAGGGAAGGGGCATCAGGGGGCAAGTTCTCCTCATGCCTTTCCTTTGCTGGCTCTGAGTGCAGGGTCCTGGTCAGTGCCAGGTCCTGGTCAGTGCCAGGTGCTGAGCAGTCCCAGGTGCTGGTCAGTCCCAGGTGCTGGTCAGTGCCAGCTGCCCCTGGCATGGCCACGCTGCCCTCACAACCTCTTGTCCTTCACCAGCCCGTTCTTGAGGTGCAGCCTGTGGAGAGCAGAGCACATCCTGAGTCTGGCACCAGCTGTGCCCCCAGCCCAGCTGTGCCCCCTCACTGGCCCAGCAGGATTGTCCCCTTTTGTCCCCACCCTGCCAGGGCTGACCTGTGGCACCCAGACTGTGCTGCCCACAGGAAGGGGCAGCTCAGAGGGAGCAGCCCCAGGCACAGTGCCAGTGCCACAGGGCAGGGCTGGGGGGGGCATTCCTGGGGTGGGCACAGGTGGGCAATGCCCAGACCTGGAAATAAAGGCCCTCCTGGCACCTGCAGCAATGGCTTATGCCCATCTCCCACCCCCCTGTGCCAGCAGCTGCAGTGCCCAGGAGGTCACCAGTATCCCTTGCCCTCATCCAGCGTCCTGCGTGTATTTGCCACCCCTGGAAGTGTCCAAGGGTGTCACTAGGAGCAACCTAAGATGGCAGGAGGTGTCCCTGCCCATGGCATGGGTGGCACTGGATGGGCTTTAAGTTCCTTCCAACCCAAACCATGCCATGGCTGTGTGTGTGCCTCCCTGCCCATGGCAGGAGGTGTCCCTGTGCCCCCTAGATGGGCTTTAAGTTCCTCCCAACCCAACTCAAGCCATGCCATGGCTGTGTGTGTGCCCCCCATGCCCACCTACCCTTCCTTCAGAGCCTGGGGCAGTTGATGCCCACCCTCCTTCTTCTTGGTGCTCTTGGTGCCCTCCACGTCATACTCTCGGACATCGTTGACCTCCTGCACCTGCCCCATGAGGACCTTGGCCACGAAGAGCACGATGTACTGTGGGAACAGACACACTCAGGCCCTGGTGCCACCCCCCTGGCACAGCCTGGGCATGGGGCACACAACCCTGGGTGCAGCTCAGAATTCCTGCCACTCCCTGATTTCATCCGTGGTGTGATGCCTCCACTCACTCTGTGCCCAGACGCTGGTGGCATCCAGAACATTCCCCACCCATCAAACCCCAGCCTGTGCCAACCCCCTCCCCTTGGAGCCCCCAGGCCCTGCCTTGGTGCCCTCCCTCCTGCAGCCCCTGGAGCACCAGGGAGATGCCAGAGGTGCCCACACTCACCAGGAACCAGTAGATGTTCATCAGGGTGAGGATGAGGAGCAGAGCATTGAAGAAGAAGTAGAAGGGGATGTCGGGCACCAGCTGGAGGCTGGAGTGGCAGGTGGCATAGAGGACCTTCAGGGGGAACCAGTAGAGGCGGAACCAGAACCTGCCAGGGCACAGCAGGGGTGGCATTAGTGCCCCCATGGGAGAAGAGAGCCAGCAGAGCTTCTGCTCCAAAAATCCCTGCCCTCGGCATCTGGCTTGGCATCAGCCTGGCTCCAGGCACACCCTGGGGAAGGGGGAACAATCCCTGCTCTGGGCATCTGGCCTGGCATCAGCCTGGATCCAGGCAGGGCTCCACCACCCCCTGGCATAGTGGGAACACCATCCCTGTGGGCTCAGGGCAGGTCCACACTGCCCACTGTGCCAACAGGAGGGGAGAACACCTGGAAGCTTCTCCCAGTCCTGGGCACCCCCAATTGATGCCCACAAACCTCCTGCCAGACTGCGCCTCCTGTTTGCTGCCCACGGAGAGGGAGAAGGACAAGAAGGCCAGAAGGACAAGGGGTGACAACCTCCAAGCCACTCCTGTCCCTCCTGCACTTTGTCCTTGTTGTACCCGAGAGGAACAGCAAGGCTGGAATGTGGGGCAGCTCCACCTTCCTCCTCCTCCTGGTGAAGAGTGGGAGGATCAAACAGCTCCTCCTCCTCTTGGTGAAGGGCGGAAGGATGGAGACAGGTCCTTCTCCTCCCCGGGGGGCATTTGTCACATCTTCACAGCCACTTCAGTGGTGACAGACGGCAGAGGGACTACAGAGACATTCCAAATCCAAAGAGGGACTCCAGAAGGATTCCAAACCCAAAGAGTGACTACAGAGACATTCCAAGCCCAGCATGGGGCCAACTCTGTGGGAACCTCTCCCCAAACCCAGTTTGAAAGGATTTCTTCCCACCACACAAATCCCAGGAGGGTGGGAGGGGGTGGG
>VWZD01012121.1:435880-489771 GCA_013396695.1 Sakesphorus luctuosus | reverse complement strand
CACTTGCTGAACTGGGACAACATGGCACTCAGGGAGATGCTTTGGTGATGAACATAGATTAAGTCAGATTCAATGATCTTAGTGGTCTTCTCCAACCTTAAGAATTCTGTACCAAAACCATTAATGTTTCATGATTTTTTAACTGTTTGTTACAGTAGCTTTCTGACCAACAAATAAATAAAAAAAACAACCAAAACAAACCTTTGTGGTTAAGATAAAAATTGATTAAAAGTATTAATATACTCAGAAATTTTCTTGAAAACTCTTTTCCTATTTTGCAGCCAGTAATATTCTGCAGTGAAGTTCCTGAAAATCAGCAAATACCCCATAGATTGACACATAGATAGAAACCTGGAAACTGAAAATGTTTCCCTCTGCTCTCATTCATGTACTTATTAGAGTTGTTTCTCTCCATTTAAACCATCCATGAAGAATGCAGGGAAATAAACAGGAGCTGGAAGAGGAAGAGCAGATGCAAACAAACAGTTTATATTGGACAGCTGGTAGCAGTAATAACACTTGCCTATGTGGACTTCCCTGAACTACTACCTAACTAAAGATTCCTGTTTTCTTTCTCCATAAAACCTTTCCAATAAATGACAGAGTGTGCTTTACAGGCCAATCTGGTGACAGTAGAGAGTTTATAATGTCACTGGCAAAACAAAGTGACTAGATAAATGGTCCTAGAAATTTTAGATCAAATAAAACACAGAAACTGATGTGTATTAACTTTTTTCCCCCTTCCTATAACATTTTCTCCGAAAGGTGATTGTTCTTCTTCATCTCATTCAGTTCACTAGAACACCTAGAGGGATGAGGGCTCCACTGGGCTTGATATACAATGAATATGATATACAACAGTGAGCAGCACGGTATATAGAGACTTAAGACTTGGAAACTAATTATATAACAGGGACAAGCAGAGACAGGGAACACAGCAGGGAACAAGCAGTTTGCCAGAGTTTTCTTGGCATGCTGTTCCTTTCCATCTTTTACAATAGTGAAAAAAGAAAAAAAATTAATCAGCATACAGTTTGCATTTTTCACTCACACGTCTCAAAGAGCTTTACAGACATCATCACTATTCCCACCATTCCCAGCTTTTGTATGTTGGGAAAAGAAAGTACGTGACTTGTCTGAGGACTCACAGTGACATGACGGCAGACTCAGGAACATTGTATATTGCACCAAGTATCCTTCATATTACTTTTCTTTTTTTTGTATTTTGGTGGCTTTTTTTTTTAAATAAGAAACTATTACTTTTATCTCCCGTCACTCAGTTGTCACATTTACTTTGAGGAGCAGACCAAAGAACAGCAGATCCTGTCCCCTGTTCTACTGCATAAAGGGCTGTGGAATGAGAATAAGCACACACAAGACATGCCTTCCACATCAGATGTAGAGGGGCATGGCTGCACTTCTCTCCTTCTGAGAAAAGGAGGATGCTGATGTCCTAAATTTCCTTGTGAGGGCCAGACACTACTGTTGCATCAAGTGCATAGATCAGACTAGTATTTCACGTGGGAAGAAAATTTCACATGGATAAAAATTGTGCCTGGAAAGCCTTGCAGCTATACACACTTCTGGTTCTCACAAGCAACCTGTTTAGCATCATGGAAGTGTTCTGTAAAATACTTCCCTTCCCACTCACCTCAGTATAGGACTTTGAATAGAAATATGAAGCCAAATAGTTTCATAAGATGGCTTAAAAGCTTTGGATCATTGAGAGAAAATGGATTCGTTCTGGATATTTACAAGGGGTCTTGGTCTAGTCTCTCCCCAGTCTTTGAAATACTAGTAGCAGAGTTTTGATGAATTTGTATCTATGCTGTGAAAAATGAGTGCTGAAGTGGGAACCTTGCATACAATTAGTACCCTTTGAATTTACCCCTCTGATCATGCAAAAGCATACGCGGGCAGGGAACAAGTCATCCTTTTCAAGTATCAAAACTGGGCATTAACAGAACACTAACACCTGCAACATCATTGCGTGCACAGCAAATGACAAATGCTCACAGTTCAATTAATGACATTGAGAACAAGGAGCTAACTGATGCACCCAGCAGATGAAGGGTTGTCATGACAGTCATTAAAAATGAGAAATTACTACCTTAATGCATTGTGTCATTGCAAGACTTGCCTTTGTCCCTGTTGAAATTTTAAAAATCTTCTGAAACAAACAGCTAAGAGGGGAAGCCACACAACATCAAAGAATGGTATCCTGATATGTTCAGTCATAACTGAGCAGCAATGAATGATTAAAAACCTGACTGAAACTATTTTACTGGAAAACCTTCCATTTTATTTTCACAATGCTATCTTCGTACCAGAAAGGAACAAATAAGACTGCTAGGATTCCCCCAGTTTTGGTCATCCACACTATATTCTTGTAAAACTCTTGGGATGAGCTGCCAAGGCAGAGGCTCTATGCTCCTCCATGTGTACAGTACACCAGGCAGTGCAAAAAAAAATCACCACTGTGCTGGAAGATGTATTGTAGGCTGTTTTGGCTGAAGTCAGGGTGCGCTGAGACATAAAACCAAAAAGAGAGGTATTCCCAGCAGCATTTCCAAAAGCAGTAGGTGACTTTAAAACCTCAGACTTCCTTTCAGGACAGCTACATTCCTGAACAAAACTCAGGTTAACCCTCTTAGCTGAGTACTCTTCCATCATTTTAGCCTGTCTTTTACATGTCTTGGTTTATATTAGGACATATTACAGCCAACAGTGCATATTTAAGGCTTCTAGTAGGTGTGCTAATCCAATCAGACTTAGTTTGGACCTGTTCCTAGAATTCTGCAAAATCAGCCAAACTCCAAGGGCCACTATTTCCTAGAGGTTTCCCATCAATAAGCCCAATCTCTTTCAACAAAATTCTTGGGAGAAATTAAGCACTGAAGAAAGGGAGCAATGGAAATCAATGGAGTGATCTGAGATACACTGTTAAGACTACTATCAAAAGTAGACATCTAATGTTAGGTTACCTGGAGATGCTAAACACTATATTTGTGATTTTCACTCACAATGTGTGTGGTTTGTATGGTGGATCACTCCATTTCTACAGCAACTCTACAACACCCAGTACTTTGAATGGTTATAGTGACTTCTTGGAGTAAAGAAGTAACAAGTTTCAAAATTTCCTGTTGATTCTTCTTCTTGTGTATACATCTTTCAAATGAGCAGTCTGAACTCTCAGATGTGTTGGTGTGGGCCTTTTTCAATCCTTCTAATGATAGCTTTCTACTTTTCCTAACAAAGAGTTATACAAACATTAGGTAAGTGAAATATAGCAGCACAGATTACAGTTATTGCCTCTGGAGAGCAATGTTAAAGTTTCAGTCCTTGCTCTGAGCAAATTTAAAGGCTTACGTCAAACACAACAGCTAACAGGAAAGACTGAGAAAGTTATAGTTCAGAGTACTCATGGGGATGATGACTGGAGCACTTTTCTCTGCTCCAGATATTTTTGGGATACAGTTTTGTGATGCAAGTAGAGGAACAAGTAGTTTATAGTAGAACAGTAGTAGCTGGGGAAATAAAGCAAAGCAGATACATGTATGTTCCATACCATCAAGTCTTCTGGCCACTCAGAAGTAAATCTGTATGTTAATGTAAAATAATACTGATGGAGAACTTTAGATAGATATTTTAGGAGTTAAACTTTTCAAGTCTCAAAGTTTGTTGGGAAATGAACAAGGATTCTGAGAATCTAAACCTGTTAAATTGGGCACTGATAAGTACATTTTGGAGGGTATTTGGAGCCAAAGTGCTTTTATGTATCTAACCTTATTTCTCCTATAGTGCTATCGATTTACCTAAGACCTACCCCTGAGTAAAAGTACTTCTCTGTATAAGATTATTATAATTTGACCTTTAAAGACAATTTCAGAACATCCTAGTTAATTTAATTTTATAAGTGACATTAACACCTATCACATATTACAGATGCTCTTACAAAATATTAAAATGAACAGTGGATATGTAAAAAGAGGCAACAGAGCACCTAATGCACCCTAAAATATAACTACCTCACAAAAATGTCTTCAGTGATATTAACATCCATAAAGGAAAAAATAGTGCTATGAAGTCCTTTCCTTCTAATGCGCATGCTTCCTAAATTGTCCTGAGGGAAGGCCTAGAAGCAAATTGTCTGAAGGTTCAGCAACTTGGCAGTCCTTGCAGACCAGAAAAACAAACATGTTGCAGAAACCAGTGTTTTCCTGTGTCTATTTCTAGGGCAAAGTTCAGATCTGCACAAAGGGTCAGCAGAAGCGTCCCTTTCATGTTAGTCTTAATAAAGCCCAAACAAACCACAAAATATTAATCCATTTACAAAAGATACAAAAATTAATTAAATAATTCCACTTCTAATAAGAGGCCCAGCTACTAAGCCTATTTGAAGCTTACATGAAGAAACCAAAGATCAGTAGGGTGGTTAATCCAAGTCTTAGGCAATCAAGGTTTTAACAAAGTAATAGAAAAACTCTGAATCTTGGAAACTCAACAAGTGGCATTTTTAATGCAATAGTGCCAGTCCTAAGTAGACTTTTTAGAGATATTATTTTCATTTGCAGTTTCCAAATTGACCTGGTTTATGATAGGCCTTAGGTTTAACTCTTGCTAACTGCTTCTCAGGTTTCAGAACATCAAAATTAAAACTTGTACACGTTTACTGTCAAACTGCCTTTTAGTTAGTTGTTTTCCATGTTTTACCATATTTGAAAATGGACACACATTTATTTGAAACTACAAATATTGATGTTTTTTATAATAGAGATCAAATCAGGAACTAAAACAAATGCTTTCAGGAAAAAAATCTAATATAAATAGAAGGTTAATGAGGTTATATCAAAAGAGAAATAAAGTATTTCTTCGCCTGAGCTCTTCAAATGCATTTTAAGATCATGGTCTATCATAAATGACAGACAATTTAGAAAACAGTTGCCCTAGTTCTTTCCTTCCAAAGTACAGTTAATACAAAGATTTTTTTTTCACTAGCATTAATTATTGTTGTACTAGTAACAAATTATTTTGCATTATTAATAATCAAATAACTCTTCATTTGATGTCTAATTTGTCAAGTATTTTCTTTGAGATGAATGAGAAGAAAATTCAGAGTACCTTTATGTTAATTCAGAATTTGGGTCCTCTTCAAAAGTTCACCTGAGCACATGCAAATACATTTCCTCAGTATACCATTGGACAGATTTGTAATCAGCTTAATGTGCATTACGTAACTGGAGCTGCGCTTTCACTTCTTTTCTTTCTTCTACCTTCTACTCATCATCAACTCTAAATTGTCTTAAATTAAGCTCAACCTGGATATGTGATATGCAACCCTTCTAAAACAAGCTCTGTGTGGATGGAAAATTATTGATGTAACCCATGGCTGTTATGGATTATCACATTCTTTTATAGTAACAGTATAATATTATTAACCTAGTATTATGGTATTATATTTTCAGTGCAAGTTTCTGATTTCTTTTGCTCTGTAACCAAGGTCACTATGTTCTTTTCTCTCTTGGCAAACTGCACTGTACTCAGAAGACTCTGACAGTCTTGCATATGTTTGGGGTTTTTTATTCCCCCCTCTAAACAATTGCCAACCTTGCAGTTCTACATGCATTTCCTGTGATTTGCTTTTGTATGTTTACACAGTTCTTGAAGACAGTAAACATCTTTTAAATTGAGTTATTCTCATCAGATTTGCATGAGGCACCATCTACTAACACATTGACCACCTTTATATAGTACCTGCTACAGATTTAAAAAATGTACCTTTTCTTATTTGCCTGGCAGAAGACCCATATGTGTGCCAGGAGGTGTGAGGTAAATGCTACCCTACCTGTCTCTTGATTCTACCCTGACTGATTGTTTCATCCTTACAAAGCAAAACTCTGTGGGAGTTTGTACTGCTTAAGCACAGCAGGAAGAGACCTATAAAGACATAATGGTAGAGAAGAATATTTGTCCTTTGCATTATCAATCCCACTGTGTGACAAAGGCAGGTAGATCCTTCTCCCTCAGGGATAAGAAGAAGGCATGGGAAAAGATGACCATTTTCTCCTTTTGCTCATAGTTATCCTTTCACTGTATAGGTCTCCTACCTACTGAGATTTTTATCTTCCCTCACATTCAAAGTACAGACTGTCTAAGTATTTGTGCACTTTTTCTTTCCACAAAATCTTCTTTATCCACATTTGAAAAAGCACACATGAGACAACTAAGCTTGTAAAATACAAAGCGAAAGTTCCGCTCGGCAAGCTTCCCCCCCCCTTGCCCCCCCCACCCCCGAAAATTAACTTCCCTTCAGAAAATATAGTGTTCTTTATAGCTAAGGTTAATGCATACTTCTGATCAGGACTGTAATAAATATTGATAAGAAGCATTTTAAACTTCAGAAACAGAAAATATTGCAGCAATATTAAATAACTTTCAAAAACATAATTTTGGAAAAAGGAAATTACAGAAATGGGACAGAACTCACAAAACTTATTGGAAATATTTAAGAAAAAAAAAAAGTGGTCAGCAGACTGGAAGTTTGAGAAAAAGATTTTCCCAGACCCATTTGGAAACTCAAGCAGAATGGAATGTTACCCAGAAGAGAAAAATGCAGTTCCATTATTTACTTACAAAAAAAATCCCCAAAATCAGTGAAATCCTTTGGAAATCTGAATACACTTGAAATGTTTCTCCTGTGAAGACCAAATTCACTAGTACACATCCTTCCTTGAAGCTGACAGAACAAAGCTGATATTCAAAAGCAGAGAATTTAACCCCAATATATTTACATTAGAGTCCCATTATGAATATGACTGCAATGTTTTGACAACAAGCATTTTTGAGATTGAGAAAGTTCTATATTTTTTTGCCACAAAAGAGGGTCTGGAAGGTTATATACCTTTATCAAATGCCACAGAGAAAGGTAATTCACTCTCCTCTGTCGGCAGTGAAATGGCTTACCAATGCCACAATATAATTTGCATCACTATCATTATTGCTTGTAAGCAAGTTCTGTGATCTTGAGACATAATTAATGTAGATGGAGTTGCATACACATAAAACAGGAACAGCTCTTTTCAAGATGACTTTGATCCTACTCATAATTAAACCCCACACACCCAAATATAGGATAGAACAGGTTTTCAGATACATTTACATAAAGGTCTATAACTCTGTTGTACATTTCTTCCACAGCTTCCCAGAGACTAATGATCTCATTTTTCACATTTTGAAATCAATGATGTTTGTGGCCAGGTTATGCTAAAATTTTGGGCATTGCTTCACAAAGCCATTTAGAATAGTAAAATAGGATTACATATTCATTTTAGGTCACTGCAGTGATTTTTCACTCATTTCAGCATGTCACACACATCTGTGGTAGCTCTTAATCTATTTTTTGCATAAATTTTTGACAGTTTGCTGCAATTGTTTCATTCTGACTCCTTTGTTGTCTGCTTTTACCCTTCCTGATTCCTCAGCTGTGACAGTGATGACGACCGATGATGTCTAACATGTACTATATAGTGGCTGAAATGCTGAAATGTGTCTCAAGTCATTGCTATGGAAGCCTTTAAAATGCCTAAAAGATTTTTTGTTTAACTTGAAGAGCATATGCTTTTACATATTTTGATATTCCTGATGTTATGAAGTTCCTTTGGTTATGCTATAGAATGGACAGAAGTTACTTAGCTATATGTACTTCACATGCAAATTAGTATGTATGCAACAGTCCATACACATGTTCTTAATAGAAAATTATCATGTGACGCTCCTAGAGCGACCTGGAGATTTGCAAACATACAGAGTGAAAAGGGTATGACCAAATGGGCAGCTTTTGAGAACTGCTTCGCCTGTGTATTGATAGGTTGAGTTCACCTCAGGGGGCCTTCCCAGAAATGTAGATCTGGAATTACAGCAAAAAAGATGCTCATTAACACAAAAACCAAGCACAAAATTACTGCCTGCCAGAGCATTCTGATATTAGCAACATCACCCCACAGCCAGAAAGAGCATTTTGTCATTGCTTCATTTTTTTGTGGATGAATTGAATCCTCAGAGACACTACAACTGTATCTGCATATCATTTCTATGTAGCACTGATCCTCAAATCTGGGCTTCTGTGGACATAATGTGGCAGCCTTTTGCTAGCCTATTTAGGAAGAATACCACTGTTGTGGAATAATACTTTATTTCCTTAGTCATGCTATAGATGTTATCAAAGTCAAAAAGCCTATGTTACAGCTGTCACTTTAGCCCTATTCTGGCCTATGTTTTGTCAGGAGGGTCTTTACGTTATCAGGTACAACACCTTTGTTCGTTGTTTTAGTGCTCATACTTGCCAACTGCATAGGCACCTCCTTGCCAAACTAAACGGTTCTTGCTTGATAATTTCAGTGAGCATAAAATGACCAGAACCACACCAACACTTGACAGATGCATGGAACAAACTGCTGGGTCTGACACAATGTAGTTATCCAGCTTGTTGGTAGGAAGTATTCCTTTGCAAATATAAAAGAACTCTTGTAGAATGGGAGTGGTTTCTTACAGTGCCACATCCGTTTGTCATTTCTGGCACTGATATCTATGGCAAGAAATGCCACTGAGACAAGAACAGCTATACTAGAGCCAGTTGTCCCCTTTAGTTAGATTCTCATTCTGCCTGTTAAATTCCAGTAACCTTTTGTGTTTGTTTTCATTATATTAGATATTTTCTTCTGTACAGTATCTGCTAAATTATGCTGAAATGCAATGTTTATGTACCCACAGAGAAGGATCAGAACACATTATCTGCTCTGAAGTGGTACAGTAAGAAGGCAGCAAGGCAGATGAAATAGACTGGTCCCTCTCTTTTTCACATGTCTAAAGCCCTGCAAAAATCACAGCAATGTGCCATGTATATATAACAGGTCAATACACATGTAGCACTCAATATTCCTCGCACTCCAGAACAGACTAAGATCATACAACCACCAAGGTATTTCTCTCTCATTCTGCAGCCTGGCCATAAACTGCAGCTGAGATTAATACAATTTGTGCCACCTTCTCTTGGCCAAATTGTCTTATTCTGGCCTTGATACCAGTTCGAGGATTTGTTTGGTTTTACCATTTTAACAGGTTTGAGAATTCCTATTATACGGTAGATGTTGACTAATAAATTGTCTGAAAAACCAAAGTACTGAATCTATACCTCAAATTTGCAGCAAATTATATTCAGAGAATAACATGCAAAAAATGTCATACAAGTTTTTGGTGGTATCATAAAACAACCCTTATTTATTCAAACAATTACGTTTTCTAGACACTGTGATTAATGTAAGTGATTTCAAGCTATGACTTTAATTTTCAATAAGTAAAGAACAAACAAAAAACCTCAAAAAAACAATATAATCAACAACTACCAATTAGGGACAGATATTAAAACTGCATGAAAGAAAAAGTGAGAGAAATTCCTTTGATTTCTTAGGATTATTTATCTTTAGAGCGCCTTATGCTCAAAATCAACAAAACTATTTTTCTTTTGAAAGAAAAGTTACTGGCCATTTTG
Source organism: Sakesphorus luctuosus (assembly GCA_013396695.1). Classification (NCBI taxonomy): domain Eukaryota; kingdom Metazoa; phylum Chordata; class Aves; order Passeriformes; family Thamnophilidae; genus Sakesphorus; species Sakesphorus luctuosus. Next base: position 480,224 of record VWZD01012121.1, on the reverse strand, counting down.
CCTCTATTTTTACCCTGTCAGGACATACACTTTTATTATTGTCATGCTCTGAGTTAATTAGTGTACTGAGAGTAAAGTCTTTAGAAACAGGAGTTACAGGGTGGGGGGGACACTCAGGTATTACTATTTTCTAATGACAATTTCATGAATCAGAACAACCTCAGAGATGCTTTCAGAAAGAGAAAATTATTGGGGCAACTTCAGTTTATCTTTTAATTCTTTAAAGTTCACTCTGAGTTTTGGATGAATAAGGGTTAAAGATTACACCAGGAATTTCTAATCTAAGTAAAATAAATGTGACAGAATTCATAGCAGCTTTAAACAAAAGAGTGTACTTACATCCATGTATATTTGTTTGGATAATGACAAATGGTTTTCTCTGAAGTCAGCAGCTAAAAAAACCCTAGCACTTGGTTTTATATAATGCCTGTGGAGCCCAATTATTCTCAAATATTTATTTGGATTGCAGATCACAATACCTGCTAAGAGAGAGATTTTCAAATATATCTTCTAATGCAAACTTTCTTGAAGCAATTATAATGAGAAATTAACATAAAAGACAATTGATAATATTTTCAAATAACCTATTTTGTCTGCACAGTTTATTCTATAATCACTGTTAGTTAATTCATGTCTTAGTTATGTTTTTCTGTTTCTGCCACTCTTTCCTCCATGTCTTCATCTTCTAAGTAGGTGACAGATGGATTTTCACCAAAACAAGACAAGAAGCAGCCATCAGATACAGCTTGTCTTAAGCAAGAAAATCTGCTACTGTAAGAGTGAAAGATGAGCAGCTGTTGTGACAGAAGAACCATAGTGGATCATGTGAGGGAGCTCTGAGGGTGAATGCTGATTCTCTAGTGCTTGGTATCTTGCTTTGTTATTGAAAAATGTCCACAGTGATTGCAAATGTGATGCAAAATGCCACTTTCTCTGCACATCCCCTCTCAAGGCTGGAGTTGACCATGACCACCTTAGACATAGTGCTTAGCACCACAACAATCTGATTTGCAGTAGATGTGCACTGCTCACCTGTAATGAAGTACCACAGGGAAGGTACAGGAGCCCTTGCATTTGCCAAAATCCTTCTCATAGTATCTCAGATGGATGGTAGCTTCTGTTTTCCTGAGCAATACTCTTGGCCAGGTTGCAAGAAGCAATAATAAAAGAGTTTGCTTTTACTTCATGATTTTATGCTGGAATTGTATCATTTTGGACAGTATTTCTTCCTCAGATGTCACTAGCTTAATTTTATTAAGAGAATAGCACCTATTCCACTGAAATCTGCTGAGATAAAGCAATTATTTAATGCAGAAGTTCTGCAAACCTGATCCATATATTGCAGATCCATAATTTGTGCTCTACATGTCTGAATTGGTTTTCATGCTTTGAGATTCAGCTTATTTTATTTAGCTTCTGGTTAACACATTTAACAGGGATAACTGAAAGCTAGAAGTGCATGAATTTCAACTTCTTTCAAGTTACATGAACATAAAAATAGGAAGATGTCCAAAAGAGGTACATATATCACTTTTATGGCACAACGGTGCTGTTTTCAAAGCAAATTGGGTGTCTAGTAAAATATGCAAGTGATAACATAGAATTAGACTCCTTTAAATGCTTCACAAATGTACTGGGTCACCACAAATAAAGCAGTCCACTTTTTTTTTTACTTTGCTCAGCTGTACACAGGCTGCTTATACAGAGGTTTCTACCCTGTGAAGTAGCTTATTTTCAGATCTTTCACCTGTGACCCAAACCCAGGCAGGAAGAGAAGAGGCCCAGAAGAGCCAAGGTTATGAGAGAGTCATAGAGGAAGTCCTGGGAGCTCTGTGGACTCCAAAATTCTCCTGATGGCTTGACAATCTGTCACTCCTTCAAAGAAACTACTCCACTTGAAGCCATGCTGTGACTGCCATCTCTTATGAAATTAACAGTGCTTTTCAATTCAATTACCAGAGCACAGAAATATTAACAGTGAAAAATTGAGGGAAAATTCACAATGCCTCTTGATGTTTCCAGTATAGTGGGGTTTTTTTTTTAAATTCCTCTGAATGATTCCTGAAATTTTAACTCAAAATTTACAGATTTCCATAGTTATCCCAAATGCATTCTTGTAGCATTGATGAGCAATGAGATATTTGGACTGAACTTTTCATGAATATTGCACCCAATTATACATCTTTACAATTCACCAATAGAGGAAAGCACCTTTTAAAGCAGTATATTGTTCATGCACCAAAACTGCATTTAATAGTTTTCTACTGTATTGCTTTTGGTTCATTAACATTCATACTGTTGTCTGCCACCTCATTTGTTTCAGTGTTTGCTTTAAATTTGCCTTGCTGAAATAGTTTCACACTGTGCTTGCTCTGGCTCATCTTTTCTTTCTATCTGACTAATGTTTTTACTGTATGTTTATATTTTATATATTTATGTAGATTCTGTGGTGACTTATGCACATCTATACACAAAGTTATCATTTGGGCCAAAATCAAGCAGCCCAAATTCAGTCTTTTGAGTGGTCTTTCATAGGAATAAAGGAGTTTGGTATTGTTTTGTCACAAGCCCTGCTTATTGATAACAAATATGTAAAAACCTTTCTTCTCTCCAAGCTGTTTCATTGCTTAGTTCTAAATCTGCTATGCAGGGCTTGACACAAAGAAAGAAGTAAATTCATCCTCCACCACAGTGCCTGTCAGAGGAGTCCTGGGGACCCAGGCCCTTGAGACACCAAGGTCTGATTTCCAAGAAATCTTTTTTGAGTTTTCCACATGTAGAGGACTTGATCTTGTTTAGCACAAATGAAACAGAGTTATCAAGCTGCACAGTTTCAGTCAGGAGGTGTTGTTTTGCAATCTCCAACAATGCCATAGATATTAACTTAAGCATACACATGGAATACATGATAATTTCTCTAGCGAAAACCGTTTACTTTGCAAAGTTCAGAGATACCAAGATATTCTTACAACCTGCAGCTATACTCTTTCTTGCTCTTCACAGATCAAAATGCTGTAAGAAACAAAGCAAAAATGCCCTTCTAATTTAAACAAACATCTAGATCCTGTTATTTATTTACAGCTGCTTTGTGTTGCTTTGAAGAAAAAAAAGGTGGAACAGAAAAAGGCTTAGGTGATGAACTATCTCCATGCTCATGGATATCCCTCAGTGACACCGACAGAGCATATTGGCTTCTTTGTCACCCTTTGGCTTGCTATTTGTGCAGTCAACAACAAGTGTATTGATGAGAAAAGAAGATAGATACAGATGTCAGCCTCTATTCCTTTAGCTCAGACCCTTAAATAACATGCAAACCAAAGAAGCAATTTAGAACTCAAATTTCCAGTCTTCATGATAAGATTTTTTATATCAACTATGGAAAGTGATCATCAAATCTTTCAGATATTCAGCCTTGATAAATCAACTGTATTGAAAATTTAAAAAGTAGTATGCCCATCTGTAGGAAGATGCTGAAATTAATTCCAAAACCAGCACTGGACAAACCCCTTAAAAACTCAGAGACTCAGCTGAAGTTTTAAAAAGCAGTTTTTATGGTTCTGTTACCCTGTTTAGTTCTGTTACCCTGTCTGTGCTGGGTTGATGACTACCACATCCTCTCCATTGTATCCTTCCCCCCTGCCCCAGCTGTGCCTAGTTCTGTTATATCACACCCCGCCAGCCTTCTTTGTATTCCCTGGAGCCCTTTTGTTCTCTTGAGGATCCAGACATCAAGCTAGATTGCCTTGTCCCCACCCAGGTGCTTTGGTGAGGGCTCCTTGGCCCTTCTTCCCTTTCTGTTCTGTTATCCCTCGTGGCTGGGAGGGGGCAGTGCCAGGGCCCCAGCCAGCCCTGCCCCTGTCCCGAGTCCATTGGTTAATGGACCCTTAACTCTGCCTCTCCCTCAGTTTTCACCCAATCCAGCCAGAGCAGGTGACTGCCCCCAGAGGTCTGTTCATACCTGTGGATGTTTTGAATAAAGAGATTCCTCTCTGCCTTGCAACTGCTAGGAACTCGTGTCTCTCCCTCCTTTCTCTGCCCCCATGGAACAAAGGGGATAGCAGGGAAACCCTTCTCCCTTTCCCTCCACGCCGCACAGAAGAGACCCCTTTTTTCCTTAAAACTTATACCCATCTATATCCCACTGGTCTGAACTGCTTTTTAGTAAAAGCATTGGATGAGAGTCTAAGTCTCCAAAAGGACATTTTAGATAGCTATCACAGTATCAGTAAGGAAATTAGTCAAATGTTAATTGAGCCTAAAGGAAGAACTAAAGTTATGAATCTTGGTGCAAATCAGATGTTTTCAAATAAACTGAACTCTGTCCTAGAATACTTTGAGAATAATCATTTCAGAATACTTGATACTTATTTCTGAGAATCTGATGGGAGAGTGGAAGGAAGGCACCAGAATACAGAAAAAAATGTAAATATGGTGGATATCTTTATAGAAAAAAATACTGAAGACTAGGGAAAATGAACGAGGAAATTATGGAATAGTCAGATAAATTGCAAATCTTGAAAAAAAATCAAAGAACAAATAACCAATATATCTGCAGACTGTCATCATGGATTGGCCTTGGCCATCAACCAGATGCCCACGCAGCCACTGTCTCACTGTAAAAGACATCCTTATGGCTGATTTTACTCTAAAGTATTGAGATGGACCACCTCTGACCTTCTGGGTCATACCACTCTTTGTTATTCTTTCATTAACATCAAGTGGTAGAATTTCAAATCTCTACTCCTTCCATTCTTCCGATAGACAGACAGTAAAAGACATGAAGACTCTTTACTACCTCTGACTTTGCAGTACCTTTTATCCAATGCTCACACTACCAAATTGTGAAATGAGGCAAGAATAAACAAGTGCTTTCTGAGTTGAGTCAAAAGCATGATGAATTAAAGAGTCAGGAAGTGATAGAGTAGCAAAGATAACACCAGTAGAAAGCATAACAGTACAGGAGAATCCTGATCCTACCTTTTGGTCTACTTTCAAGACCACATCTTTTCCTTCAGCTACATTTTCTAAGAATTCAGTTCACCTACACATATAAAATAAGACACTCCAAATCCTCTACATCATTTTCTGTAATGAAATCCTCTCACAGAATGAAACGAAATAAACAGATGATATTGATAGCAGTTCACTTCATCTTGGCCAGTGTTTGACTTAGTTTGAAGAAAGCAGCAAATCCTGGCAAAATTCTCTCATGAACTCTTAGGGTAAGGTGGACTTTCCTCTGCAGAGCATAAAAATATGAAGGGACATGAGGAAAAATTAATTGGAATCTCTAATTAAACAGCAGAGCCTAAGAGATAACTTCATGTCATCCAAAAGCATTCTCAGGAAGTGACATTGTCTCAAATGAAAGTCCAGATGTCGATTAATTGCAACTCAGGAAACCTTGAGACTAAACAGAAAGTGACATGAAGGTGTGAAGTTTCTGCAAAATGTCCCTGTAGGACTAAAAGGGTAAAACGTTTTGAATTGAGATAAGTAGGACAAGAAGTTTGCCACATCACATGTTTTCCCATTTAGGAACTGACAGGACAAACCACAAGCAGTTGCCTTGAGCATTACTTTATATTCAGAGTGTGAAGTTAAGTAGGGAAAAGGAAGTGCAAAGAGACACATGGTTTAATGTCAGAAACTATCACAGATATCTGAAGTGAATCAATACATCAGATAGGAAACTACAAACATTGGACTAGAGGGCTGGGTATCAAACTATATTTTCTTTCTTTTTTAAAAAAGGAACACTAAGGTAAAGCTTCTAAGTTTCTTTTATGTTCAGCATAATTTAAAGATTTGAGATATTGAATACTTTCTGTGAAAGCTTATGCTTAGTATGTTTGAGTAAAAGAATTGCCTTGCTTAATTATATCATTGTTCCACTTAATTTGGTACCTTTTCTTCAAGACTTAGTAGTACCTCAAAATGTGTCTTAGCAAAGTATGAGGAGCACCATATAAGATTGCTCTTAGGGAATATGTCTTGCCAACCCTTGTTACTTAATAGGTGGTTTATGTCCTGAATCATGAGAGTTTATAACTCACATAAATTATCTATACAACCTAATATAATTGTTCTCCTTATTCACAGAAATGTTTATTTCTGATACTGTATCTTGTGGTAATGACTTAAGTATGTCAGTTAGTCATTATACTAAAGGGAAATTCATTTTATTGGTTTTAAATTTGTTTCCTTCCAAATTCATTGAATCTTCTTTTGTTCCTCTCTGGTACAGTGATACATCATGTGTTAAAGTTAGTCATTATTTTATGTATCCCATCAGGATCCTTCTTGTTACCAATCTTTTCAATGTCATTTCACAAGATAGTTTTCTGTGCTTTGTGTGTCAAAACAAAGCATTCTTAACTCCAGTTTTAAAAGGCATACTTTTAGTTTCTTCCCATATTTTACCACATATGAAACTTTCTTTCCAAAACAACAAAGCCTGTGTTCCTCAAGCAAATTGGGATGCCTGGTTCTCTTGTAATTTAAGAAGAAAAATTTTTAAAATTGTATATTTTATGTTGTGTGGACCTAAATTTGGGGTATAAGTTAAAAGATTATGTTGTAAATGGGGATATTTCATTCAATTACAATTCCCTTGAAAAGGTATTTTATGACATGCCTTTTCATTAGATCTGTTCACACTTTTTCTATTAGCTTCACTGCATCATACAGACATAGAGGATGACGGTAGAAATATGTGTGCTGAATTTACCCAAATGTTTGCACCACTGGTAGCACTCAGGACAGACCAACAACACCATAGAATTTGCAAAAATGGACAAAGCCTGTTCAAAAAGAAACACAGGGAATGAGAAATTAAGTCAGATGGAAGTTGTTTGGCTTGAGTATTGGAAAGCTAAGAATGACTTGGAAATAGCTAGCTATCTTGAAAAGACAAATTCTAGAAAGGTATGGGAATTGACAGTAGAGCTAACTAAGCAGGGGAATCCTGGGTAAACAACTGCAATGGAGATATATTGTCACAAAGCCTATATATTGGCAGCTGGACCAAAAAACTACCGGGTAAACACATTCAAAAGATTTGCGAGTCAAGGCTCCTTAAAGGTAGTCATTAACCTTTGGACTTTTTGCCTGTGTGATGCAAATTTTGATATCTTAATAGGAAACATGAGAGAGATCATATTCTTATGGAATTTTCCCAATCATAATGCCCTAAGGCACAGTAACAGGAGCAGGGGTGGGCTGACACTGGAGAGTTTGACTTGCACGCCTACGCTTTTAGGAGATACATTAATACTAATGGTCAAGTATTACTTTTTTGTTAGGAGCCTAATGAAGAAACAAAATCATAGAATCATAGAATCAATTGGGTTGGAAAAGACCTCCGAGATCATCAAGTCCAACCCTTGGTCCAACTCCAGTCCATTAACTAGATCATGGCACTCAGTGCCACGTACAATCTGCATTTAAAAATCTCCAGGGATGGTGAATCCACCACCTCTCTGGGCAGCCCATTCCAATGCCTGATGACTCTCTCTGTGAAGAATTTTTTTCTGATCTCCAACTTCAATTTCCCCTGGTGGAGCTTGAGCCCGTGTCCCCTTGTCCTATTGCTGAGTGCCTGGGAGAAGAGACCAACCCCCACCTGGCTAGAACTTCCCTTCAGGTAGTTCTAGACAGTGCTGAGGTCACCTCTGAGCCTCCTCTTCTCCAGGCTAAACAACCCCAGCTCCCTCAGCCTCTCCCCACAGGACTTGTGCTCCAGTCCCTTCACCAGCCTTGTTGCTCTTCTCTGATGTGCCTCATTTTAGTGTGTCCAGAGTAAAAAATGAAAAATATGCAGTGATAGATGACTCCTAGATTAACTTATTCTCAGATGTTTTTCTTTCTTATAACATTTTCAGTAAATAGCAAAAGAGCCCACATAGTGATCTGAGCAATTACTGCTTAAATACTCAGCAAATTTTCACTTTGTCCTGATCCTTCACTATAAAATCTGTTTGATTTTGAAAACTTTTATGATTGTCCAGCTGTTTGGAGTTATGTCCCCTGCATACTGATGCCATAGTAGGTCAAACTACTCCCTCCAGACAACATTCTGCTGTTTCTAGTAATTTCAGGCAAAAATGTATCATGAGGACCTGATCTAAAGTTTGTACCATGTCCTTCTACTGTCCTCTGGAAGAGGAAAGGACCTTGAGACTGGACCTTAACTTTATTCACATCAACTACATGGACCCATTACAAAATTTGATTAAGGTCTATAAGCCATAATATTAATGGAAGCCAGGTCCAGCAATGTAAGCCCCCTATTCTGCTTAGTCCTTGGTTTCAAATTCAAAAAAGAATTCAATGTTCTCTGTAAAAAAATGAATCAAAATGAAATTACTATTTAAAGGAGTGAAGTAGCTTTGAAGGCAAAGGCAGTTGAATGTGATCAAGTTTACTTGATCAAATGGCAAGCAGAAAAAAATCAAGTTATGCACTCTACTAAAACATTATTTTAATAACAACAGAACAAATCCAAAGCTTCCGAGTTTCCCATGGGCTTTATTAAAGTAAAATATTCAGCAGTGAGCTTCTGAGACCCAAGGAAGGAGGCAAACATGTCTTTTCCCCTGGCTTACTTTTCAGTTGTAATGGATTGCTAATTGAAACAAGAGAAGTGTCTAAAAGGGGGTTGAAATTATCAAGAGTTTTGTGATTTCATTATGGCTGACCAGATTATATCATGTGAAGGTCAAGGAGACTAAGGCCTCAATTCACCAATTCACCACGTTTGGCATAGGACTAAGGCTACGATAATGTGCTATGGCTTCATTAATATGCAGTTGCTAAAATTCTTCCCAAAGCTGAAGGCAGAAGGTTTTTATTCTTTCACAGCTGGTATAAAATATATCATGTGTCTCGCTCTATTTCCTCCTGCACGTAGCCCTGCAACTGAAAATGACCATCAAAACAGATAAGCCATGAGACTGTTATCATATCGGGCAATGATTGGATTACCCAGAACAGTTGCCTAGACCTTTAACACCAACTTCCAGTTCAGCACTGACAGAAGAAGAGATCATATGAGACATTCAAAAATACATAAACAGAAAGAAGTGTGGATTGAAAATGACACCTCGTTCAGACTCCAGAAAAAAATAGTCTCTACCACTTCAGTTAAATTTAGAGGGAAGTTATGAACTGAGAACTGATTAGATAATCTAGTTCCTGTTGATTTGTGTCAGTTACAATTTTCATTTATAGAATACCTTCAAAATATGTAAACTTATTCTCTGCTTCACATAAACACTTAAGAAATCAGGGAGGTCTGGTCTTAACATCTTATGTAGCACTTTATATGTGAAAAAAAAAAGAAGACACTGTCAATTATGTTAGAAGGAATTGATATAACAATAAAATATATACTTGTTCTCACTCAAGGTAACTGAGAGCTAAGAGGAATTTGAATACCATTCTTTGGTGACATATCAGTCTCTCCTGTTAAAAACCTATAAGTTTAGAACAATTTAAATTTTAATGCATCAGGAACCAAGTTTTAAATTAAGAACGAACCAGTTATTTTGTGTAATTCAAGACAGGCCATCTATCTTGCTAAGTTTTCAAATTTTTCACTGCTCTCATTTGCCATGTTTAAGATATATTGTACATTATCACTTCACCTATCATATATTATTAGAGATCAAGTTACACATGACTTCTAAAGGATAAAGCCTCTTTTCTGCCAAGCATCTTCGACAGCTACTCCAGAAGCAGAAAAAAGTGCAAGGAAATCAGTGAAAAAGACCAGGATAATATAAAAGCAGAGGACAAGAGAAGAAATGAGAACAATGGGACTTTGAGCAATCTGCTTCTCCTTAATGAGATTAATCCATATGTTTGTTTCTGATCTGACATGTTTTCAGTTTTTAATAGATTGTATAGGGGTTTGAGGGGTTTTCTTGGGTTTTGTTTAGTTGTTTTGTTTTTTTTAATCACTGTATGTAATCCTTCTATTATGTCTTTTTCTACTGCACTGCAAAAAACAGTACTGTGCTATTTCACTGGTAAAGCAAATAGACTCTCCCAAACCTGTGTGACTGGCTGAACCCTCCCAAGCAGCAAAAGTTGCAGGCTGTTTCAGTCCCTCTTTTATGCACCAAGCCATTGGTGCTAGAGTATCTTGACTGGTCATGGCCACTGCAAATCAAAGTTTTCATGACCTCAGGCTGCATTTTTATTGTCTTTGGAGAGGAAGAGGGAAGGGACTTTGGAGAGAATAAGTCTGTCCTAGGAGCTCGTAGTTTCTTCAAATAAAGTTCAAATTGAGGTCAGCTTGATAAGGAGAACAAGTGTACCTTGTACATTTATCTGATTGTTGAAAGCTGAAAACACATACAAAACAGTATTCACACTGTTTTGGGTAGATATGTGGGCTCTAGCAATTTCCAAAAGCTACGATCCCTTACTTTATAAGAAAAACAGATACTAGGTTTCTTTTCTAGACCACAGAAATATTTTTTGCCTTTAAACTGATGCCTTGAAAGACCACAGAAAACAGGACTCTGAGCCAAGCTAGTGTGGGATAAGATAAAATGGTGGATTCTTTAATGTCCAGGCCTAGGGCCCACAGGAATACATATCGATGCGTGTGTCCAAACCCTGATTTCCATGGGTTTTATATTGTCCACCCAATCCCCTATTCGCACATCCCTTGGTCCAGCCCTATCCTGCCCCCAGCACACCCTATCAGGAATTGAGTCTGGGGGAGAGTGGGACCCTCTTTTCATCATTTTTGTCTTCCTCAGCACACGTAGGGCACTTGGAAGTCTTCCAGTGTTCTGGCTTCGAGGTCACTATGCCCATGTTTATGTCTCACGCTGCAGGCTTTGAGATATTATTCAGCCTTCCACCTTGAAAAGACTAAATAGCTAATGGACTTTGAGGCATTGATACGGGATAGGGGTTAGAATGCATAAACATTGAACTTAAGCTGCTAGAAATACTAACACACTAAAATCTACATTTTCATACAATTACTATTACTTCTAAAATTCATAAAAATAAAAAAAATTTAAAAACCCCTTAGGCAACAGAAACAAATGACCATTTGGAGGTCACATATATTCATCATTAACTAGGAACCATTTCAATGTAAATTTTACCTTGTTTAGCAGGAGTAAAGTTTCTGCACAAAACAGCCTTCTATGCAATTGATACTACTCCAGCCTCACTATTCCCTGAGGAACACAGTTTAAGGAATAGCTTAGAGGAAATAAAAAGGTAAAAAGGTGATTATTTCTCTGGCATTGCTAAGATAAGCTGGCATAAAGAATGCAATTAAAAAAAGAAAGCAACTTTGGCAAAAAGCGTTCCAGACTTTCAAAACATCATCTAAGTTATTGATGTGATCAGAACAATAGCTGCTAATGAATGAAGATGTTTCAGAGTTCTTATGCACCTGCTTATTCTTCTGTTAATTAAATCTGTGATTACCAGACTAATTTTTGCATTGCATATATATATGCAGCTTCAGAAGCAAGTGACACATTTTGCAGAGAAAAAAACTAACTAAAAACCTTGCCAGTAAATTCATGGAAACATAACTTATTTTAGGATTTCTAGGTGAACTGACGACTTACAAGGATGCCACATGAATTAGGATCAGTTTTCAAGCTTTATCCAGTCGAATAATATGCAATGACAAACAGCCTAGACCTAGGATTCTGTACTGATTCTGAACTGTTGAGACTCTTGTATTGAATGCAATTTGGAAAACAACTAAAATCCATATTAGTTCAGGATTTGGCTTCTCCTCCGGGGCCTCCACCAAAAGGAACCATTAATGGAAGTATGGTCAAGGAGTGGAATTACATGTGAAGAGAAAGCTGTGTAAGAGTTTGGTCTTAAAACACCATGAAGATACTGAGAGATTTGGTTGAATTCAGAGAATTCTGCAGACAATTTCTCTTGTTCTTCTTTCAGGAGAATAGAAGCTACAGGATTTGTTGTGAAGAGGATGTACATGAATTGTAAGGTATCTACACCAGCAAGATGAAAAATGAAAGTGAATAAATTTAGTAAATCTGTTCAAGGATGTGAGCAGTGTATACAGAAACAGGGCCAGGGTATAAAGGAAACTCCTCCTCAGACACTCAAGCAAAGTCCAAAGCCTTCATGACCAAATTACATCTATTTAGTAGACACAAACAATACCTTGTCCACTAAGAACATTATCAGTCAGTGGTATCTAATAGCTCTAATGCTTTTCTTTATAGTCGAAAAATAGAAGATCACCATATGCCATGTGCTCGCAAGAGCTGACACTGCAGTGTATTGTAGACAATGATTTTTTATCTAACTCTACTGGAAGGGACCTCTTGCATTTCTTAGACCCCATAGATTCAGGACACTGTTACTGAATGCAACTTCATCAACTAAAATATTCCATAAAATTAAGATTAAAGTGCTTTGCATACATTCATTAATTAAGCCCCACAGTTATAGCTGTCAGATAATATCACTGAATAATTTATTTGACAAATTTCACTCTTTGTGATAAATTATTCAATGGTCTTAATTCTTATTATTTTCTCCACAAATTTTATAACTGGGCAAGCAATTTGTGAAGAACAGTCATTCAAGAGCCTACTAGGTATGCCCTGAAAAGATTTTTAAAAAAAAGGAATCCAAATAAAGAAAAGGTGCAACTAACATCTTCCTAACCCCTTATTTTTCACTTTAGTCACCACCTTATATTTCAATGGTGGGAAACCTGTAAGATTTGCAGACACCTCTCATATGGGTAAATGTCAAAGGCTTAAATCGCAAGGACAATATCAGGTCTGGGAGCAGTTACTGGGTTGACATACAAAGTTTGAGTTCTAAAAAATTCACAACAAGAAAGGCAGAAATTGGTTATACTGAAATCCACCTCCTGCATTTCAGCTGCACCTCAGTTACTGCAACAAATGAACATCAATAAGCAAAATTACAATCAAACACTATTATAAGAATCCTTGCAGTAATATTCAGGATACAACTGAATCTTTATATCCAAAAAGTTACTTCCTTCCCTTCTGTCTAACAAAATAAGAAGCCATGAAAAAACCCTCCCATAATAAATACACATTACACCTTGAAACTTGCTGTGTTTGGGTCACCAGTGAGAAGAGAGAGAGAAAGAATTTCTTCACAGAGAGTAATCAGGCATTGGAATGACCTGCCCAGAAAGGTGGTGGATTCACCATCCCTGGAGGTTTTTAAGATGAGACTGGATGTGGCACTGAGTGCCATGATCTAGTAACCATAGTGAGGTTGGATAAAGGGTTGGACTTTGTGAACTCAGAGGTCTCTTCCAACCCAGCTGATTCTATGATTCTAAGTACAAACTCCATTGAAATGTATTGCACTACTTGCCAACAAATACCTACAAGAGCAGGTATTTGATCCTGTTGTTCAAGGAACAGTCAGAGGACTGCAATCATTTCACACAGTACCATCCAAATAGCTCTTTCATCAAAGCAATCATAATAGTAATAAAAGCAAAGATACAAGAATACATATATGGTGTGACCCATCCACCTGGAGCAGACTTCAAGAACTTCAGGAATGTTAGTGGATGTTCTGTGACCTGAGGGAATCTCAGAGTTCAAAAATCTGAACCCCAATAAGCCAACTTTTAAAAAATGAAATTAGGTAATGAATTAATGAAAACCTCAAACTATGTTCAATTCTGTCTTGAAACAACATGACCGGAAAAAACCTAGAGAACTCCAGTGTCCTAATGTCTTGACAGTCTTAAACAACTTTGCCCTGATTTTGCAACACTTTTTCAAGCAAGATTCTCTTTGCAGTCTAATGTAATTGAGAAAAGATACAAAATGACCTTTTTACAAGCTGTGGTTGTAAAGATGGCACAGAATAAGCTAAATCTTGGCTTTGTCTTATGTCCACCATATGATTGGCTGAAAAAAATCCAAGTCTTACCTCAGTAAACAATATTCTACCTCCTCGAGCCTTACTGCCCTAGGATATATTTGTTAGATGTTGGATAGTGCATGTGTGCAGCCATCCTCATAGTCAGCACAGGAGGACAAAAGTTACAGGACATCTCCTCAGGCTGGGCCCCACCCAGATCTTGTCCCATCTCACCCAGGGGCCAGAGAGGCAAGAGATAATTAGGAACTGCTTCTCAGACCAATTGCAGCATGCCTAGTCACAGCAAGGGAATAAAGGAAACATCAGCTAATTGAATTTTTCACAGCTGGATAAGAAAACAAAATACAGAGGTATAAGTGTTTCTTGTAAAGAGCACTGCAAGATATATGTCAGTCTGAAGAAGCAAGGTATGGATTAATTGCCAGAGACTGACTAAACATTTCAGAGATGAAGTCCAAGACTTAGAGTTCATTCTTTTATTTTTTAGGAAAGCCTAGGTAAATTGGCCTAATCAGTCAAATTAAGGAGCTCTTCCCCCCTGCTTGCTGAGTCTTCCTCAATGCTAGTGAATTTTTCTAAGAAAAAAATTAATAAAAATGTCTTATCATAGATCAATAGTTGAAAGTGATGGACTTACAGTTGTGAATTTAAATGAGCCTGCGAGTCTACGATCAAACATTTCCTTCTAGTCTGGGGAGATGCTTGTTTTTTGGTTTGTTTTTTTTTTCTGTTATCACTACTGATTATTTAAAAGTATTATGTTTAAGTTCCTTAACCTCCAAAATTATCTTTAAAGTGAAGGAGGAGGAAATGGCATATGCTGGGATCTATCAGAATTTAACAGGCTGTTTTAGTGGTGTGTTTCTGAGATTGTCTTATGACTTCCTTAGGCAAATAAATATATAAGTAAATAAATGCAGGGGAGTGAGGAGAATTTTGAGACATAAATAAGATGGTTTGGATTTATGTGCTCTCCAGGAGTCACATTCTATTAATATGGAAAAGCGTGGGAGATGATCTAAATTTCCACAGAAACAAATGGAAGAAGAAGAACAAACAAAAGCATTTAACAGAGTATCCTTCATCCTGCCTGCTGCATGCACTTCAATGGAAAGTGATGCTCCAGCCTCTGACAGAGATGCTTAAGTGAGACATGACACACAGCAGAGGTCTGGCCCTTTCACAGGTCCCATTCGTGAAAGCAGCTAGTTAAAACAGTTGATCTGTCTCTTCCTTGTCTTCTAATACATGATTTTTAATTAAAAATGGTTAGAAGAAATGTTCTTTTAGTAAGAACACTTAAAAGTCCTTTTGGAGACCTCCTTGGCCTCTTCTGTATAGCTCCACAATCTTTGTCTCTACACGTTAGCCACCTTTGAGAGACAGTTAGTCAGTTAGGTCTTGGATCCTCTAGTCCAAAAAGAAAATATCTTTAGGTAGCAGGAATTACTACCATAATCTCTGAAGATTTTTCAGACCCAGAGCTGCAAGATCTTGTAAGTGCCTGATTTCATGGAAGTGATTTAGTTTAGTTATGTGTCCTCCTCTGGTCTAAATCAGTACTGCTTTACTGACTTCACCAGCTCTTTGTCAATTTCGCATCCAGATGAGCTCATAGCTCTTTATTTCTTGCCATGGGCACCAACCATTTAATCCCCAGGATTAACATTAAGAAATAAAGGGAAAGGTACTAAATATATTTTTTAGACCAGAGAAAGGCTGTTCTTGCTAATTACTACCAGTGACAATCTTTTCACTACCAGTCAGCCCATTTCTAATGTTTCCATCTGCACATTTTTTTCAGTGTTACTGGTTGAAGAGAATATTTATTTCACTAAACAGAAATTAAATTTGCTGACAGTTAACCATTGCAGAATTATATTTATATTATTTTTACAATATTTACATCATGAATATTTATTTAGTGTACTCTGGTAGACAAATAGAGTAGGTCTTGTCTTGCAGGACTATATGAAATATTGACACATTTAATACAGCTGCATAGTTTAATGATAAGTTGCCTTATGTAAACCCTTACCTACTTAGTCTGAACCAGACAGGCTATTTCCTAATGTTCTGAAGTTCTGAGCAGCTTTGAATAACCATCAGTCTCTGTTCAGCTTTCCAAAGAAATATATATTCTGTCTTGAACATACAACTTGCTAGTAAATTAGCAGAGGGTTCAGAAAAGGAAACGGATCAGGTTTCACAGGCTGGCTTTCCATTTTCTAGCAAGGAGAAAAGGGAGATTTATAGCACTATGAAAGGGAGACTCGAATTTCTCCAAGGGATTGCATTATTTGCTTCAAAACATGGTAATTTCAGAGACTGGTATATTGCAGGATGGTAGTTTCCAAAAAAGGAAAAGATCAGTCACTTAAAGAGGGAAAGTATCTGTTGCTGCCCCTACCCCAAGGGAAAAAAGGGACCGGGGGGGTGGGGGGAGAGTGGGGGAGGGACGGACTGTAAGATTAGCGTAAGACTTGGACAGACGAAAGAAGGAAAGAAAACCATACTGCTATAGTATTGATATACAAGTGCAATGGTAACACTTCTGAATACAAATCATACACAAGGTTAAATGACAACAATTCCATTTAGAATTAAAATAAAATTTATTGCACTCTGTGGCACTTAAATTAATTCATTCCTTTATTCATAGATTGTGTTTTCTGTTTCCAGGCTAGCAAGTAATGTAATAATCTATGCAGCAGTAACCCTCCTCTAGTGGATAAAAATCCTGTAAAAAGTGTTGGGCTTGACTGAAAAAAAATTAAATACATTCCTTGACTTATGTTTTCATCACTGCTCTCTTTTGATTCAAAAGTAAATATGGGCAGAGCAGAAACCATTTAAAATATTTTACCAATAGCAATGGAAAAAAAGCAACCATGAGAAATAACAAGAAAACAAGAAATAATCCAGGTATACTATCAATGATTAAACCCCTACACAAACACTTTGGACAATGCAAGCAGACACCAGTAACACCATTTGCAATGACGCAAGCTGTCCTTAAAGGGCATATGGTTAATGTATTCAGGAGCTGTGGGAATGAAAAGAAGCATGGGCCTCAGGTTTTTTGAACTGGGCATTTGAAGTGTCAGCATTTCTGTCCCTCCCTTGGATTTTTCAGGTAAGTTTTATTCTGTCCTGACTGGAATAAAAAGGAGATTCTAGTAGTAGAAATATGCTAAAACACTTTTATTGTAAGTGTCCCAGTGCCTTGCTGAGGCAGCCAGCAGAAAAATGGTGAAATGAACTCTCAGCATCAGCATTATTGAACAATAACTAAATAGCACTTTTACAAAACCTTGTGAGGCCTATGGCCAGTTCTCCCTGCTAACCATGCTTATATCATTTGCCTCCTACAAGGCATTCTCCAACACTTTCATATCACAAGTTTGTTGGTTTTTTTTAAATGCTACTAATTTCAAACTTTCTATCAGCTCCAGCCTGTTCCAGGTTTGTGTACCCAAAGTCAATGCACTTCACACTGGAAGACGAGTTCACAGCTCACAAATTCCTATACCCCAAGCTTCTCGTTGATATTCTTAGCATATACTGAAAAAGGGATTTTTGTGGCCCAGACTACTCCAAGTTCTGTGTTTGAAATAAAATGCAGTCTTTCATTGATGTGTGAGCATTATTCACAAGGCCTCACATACTGCCAACATCTTCAGAGAAGACTCACTAAAATCAGAATTAACCATGGCACATAAAGATACTATTAATAAGTACTATGTATTGCACACAAGGAAATAGCATGGAGTTTTGTGATGTGAATGAGCACCTCTGTTTTAAATGAGGTATTTCCCATAGAGACAGCTTCTCAGTGAAAGCAGTCTGTACACTGGACCATCTTTTACACATGAATGTGCTACATTTAGCATTCCTTTGTGTCTGTTCAAGAACCAGAGCATGTGAAACTTTTTGACAGAGACTTGAAGAATACAGAGTTAACAGATTCCTCAATGAGAGAATAGAAAGACAGGGATCTCTTTTGGCGCTCTAACTGCAGAAAAGCTAAAAACTTCTTTTGCATAAAGCTAACACCAGACGAAAGAATGTTTTCATGCCAGAGTCGTTATTTCCAGAGGGAAGTCCTAGAAGTGCCTCTAACTGGAGTGTTTGTAGGAAAGCTTTTAGACTATATTAATAAATGAGCAATAGCAAATTACAAAGCCACAGCAATATTCTCTCAGGATTTCTAAAGACCACTGTTCAGATCTGAAACTGATGAACTACTAAGAGTAGCGTATGATCAGCCTTCGTATCAGAGAAATTAAATATGCCAAACACAGTACCATCTGGTTATGCAAATCTCAGAAGCTCCAGTTTTGGCTTTCATTCAGGACGAATGATTAGAGGGGAAAAAAAACACAACCAACCAACAAACTACAGTATTAATAGACTGAAGAAAAGGTTACATATTGGAGCACTATAAAATGAGAAAAGATACAGAAAAGATGAGTTGAAAGTAACCCTCTGTTTCTCTTAATACCAAAATGGCTTGGGTTGGAAATGAACTTAAACATCTTCTAGTTCCAACCCCTGTGCTATGGGCAGGGACACCTTCCACTAGAGCAGGTTGCTCAATGCCCCGTCTTACATGGTTTTGAGCACTTCCAAGGATGGGGCATCCACAACTTCTCTGAGCAACCTGTTCCAGTGCCTTACCACCCTCACAGTAAAGAATTTCTTCATAATATCTAATCTAAACCTGCCCTCTTTCACTTTAAAGCCGTTTCCCCTTGTCCAACACTACATGACCTTGTAAAAAGCCTTTCTCTTGCTTTCTTGTAGGCCCCCTTTAGATACTAAAAGTAATAAGGTCACTCCAGCACCTGCTCTTCTCCAGGTGGAACAACGCCAATTCTCTCAGCCTTTCTTCACAGGAGAGGTGCTCCAGCCTCTAATAAGACCTAATATCTGCTATCAATTTAGGTCTTACTACACAAGAAAGTATTTGCAAATAAACCATCAAAAGGTTTATCCCTGAAAGTTTATGAAAATATTTTTTTCACAAACTTATTAAACTGTGGAGGAAAGAAACCCAACAAAACCAAAAGAACCAACCAGAAAAAAAAAATAAACCTAGGCGGTTCTACATACAACTCCTAGGAAAAATAAATGTGGTTTCCCAGATTCACATGTACATAGATATTAATAATAAAGATGATATTCATCTTTTTTTTTCAGAAAAGTAAGGATTTCAAAGTTCTAGATTTCTTAAACTATTGCTAATAATTGTAAGGTATTACAGGGATGAGTAGAAAACAATTGCTGAAGTCTTTAGTTTGATACTCATTTGTTCATAGCGTTATCAAAAATAAGTCTTCACCTGCTACTCATTTTCTTTTTGTTTAAAAAAGTTAGTGTTTGTTTGAATAAGTATAGAAATGAAGCTGTTAAAAGCTGTGCACACAGAAAAGAATAAGGTGCTAACAGGAGGAAGCATATTTAATACTACTGTGAAACAGTTATATCATGAATGCAGGTTTACTGTGTAATTCAGAAGCATGGTGATACAGGCATATGGTGACTTCTTATTTGGAGTAGCATTGCTATTCTCAAATATTTGAAAACCATGAGTTTTCTTATTCCTGAGACCTCAAAAGAGCACACTTTCAAGCTTATTTCTGCAACTTTTAGGACTAGAAACTTTATTTCCTTAGTTAAAACTGGAGGTCAAAATAAACATAACTTTGAGCTCCAACACTTTAAGGGCAAAATAGGAGATTAGCAGGAAGACAGAATGATACAGAGGTGCCATGAAACTACAACAGCAGTCTAAGAGAATACTGTAAAAGTGAACCTCACAACTCTCATTTTTCTTTTGTGCAAGTCACTTGAACTTCTCCTAATTATAGGCTGACCACACTTCATTTTGAGCAGAAGTGAACACTAAAGTGATGCATTTCAGAGAAAGAGAGAGAGAGGGGCCAATTTTTTACAGATGTAAAATGACATTTATTCATTGGACCAAACTGTTCCTCTGCAATTTTCCAGCTTTTGCAGAGAAAATATGCTGACTCCTGTGCTTTGTAAAAGCATATACCATTCTTGCACACAGCCACAACTCATGGACCCACAGAGCAGAGACAGCCATTAAGATAGAAGGAGCACTCAAACTTCACTAGTCCCTCTTTCCTTTGCAAAAATAGAGGTTTTCCAAGCTGTCCTATTGCCATGCACACCAATCGCTTGAGGCGAAATGCTACAGCTGTGGTATCTCATGATCCCTGTCCTCTGTCACAGCAACCAACGGGCTCCCAGATTCTCACAGAGCCTGCTGGCTAAAGACTTAAGTAAACAGCATTGTGTGCACGTTTGTGCACTTTCATGGTGTTTTATTTTGTCCACTGCATTATTTTAAGTCAATGGGGATTTCCCCATTGCTGTGAGTTCATCAATATATTTGAGGGAGGAAGGAAAAATGAATGCCTAAAACTGTGCTCTTCTGAACTGACAAACCTGCACATACTTGCATACACATCCTTACCTTTTGCAAATATAATTTTCTGCCTGGAGAAACATAAGTGTTGAAATTCTGTTTAGGTTTGCAGTGTGGTTTGGTCAATTTTAATCTAATGTATTTCCTGTTTCACAGGAATTTCACAAAGTACAAAGCAGGACAAAACATGGTCCAGTAACCTGAATCAATTTTTTTTTATTGTGGTAATTACCACAATTACTTAATAGGCTAAGTGGGTTTTGTGATTTCACAAAGACACCAAATTCGCAGCACACAATGTTGGTAATATTGGGTTTTTTATGTGGCATTTTTCAGCCAAGCTTCTAGACTTGTTTATTAATATAAATTATAAATCCTCCAGTAGTCTCCAATTAAATTCCCTGAATTATGCATGGTAGGAATTCCTTTTATCAAACTTACTATTGTCAATGAACAAGTGAGATATATTAAATAGTTCAACTTATTAAATAGTTCAACATATAACAATAACCAGAAGAAGTTCTTTTTTCACAAATAACAGCAGCCTCCCAGCCTTTTCATTTTACTTGTTAGAACTGAATTTAACCTTTCCCTTCCCTGGAGTGGCCTCTTCACAGTTGTGGTTCCCGACCTACTTCTTAGCTGTTTCCCTAAAGAAAATAAAATCCCCTCCTGAATTGTGAAAGTGGTGAAAAAACCAATGTCGATAATGTTTAATAAATAACCTTTGTTAAAACATTCTAAATCTATGTAGAGTAAGCCCCAACAGCCCTCTCACATCCCACAGCTGATTTGCATATTGGGTCATGGAATGTGTCTTAGGATATTTGACTGTAGATCTCATTGAAATATTCATAATACTGCATTCCAAGTAACATCCAGTATAAATTGTCCCTAGACAATAATTGCTTATTGTGAATACCCAAAACACCTCTGAATTTGTGTTTTCAAAAAGCCAGATCTGAAATGCATTCTCTACTTGAAATCAGCTTTTAGTAGCCTTAATTATATTAAACACCAATTTCCCATAAGAGTTCTACAGCCCTGAACATATCCACACACATTCTGCTTAATTGAGAGAGGCCATCAGAAACTGACCTGGAACAGCAAACTGCTGTCTCCAAGGGAAAACAGATCTAGAAAGTAGAAAGCATATATTCTAACACAGTATGAAAAGGGTATGTGTTATAAACATGGTTTTCAAATGTCTGGACTGCTGACAAATCTTCTTCAAGTATGAGTATTAGAGAGATGATCTTACCAAACCAATAACACTTTCAGAGATTGCCAATGCAATGAACTGCATTTATAATCCACTTCTATAATGTGATAATTTACTTAAGACACATGAATTTTATCTGTTTTCTGTGTTGTTTCCAAGATGTCAATCTCTCATCTTTCTGTCTTTAAAGATGGGGTCTTGCACAAAAATTTTCAATATCTTTGCTGTAGGAAAACTATGAATGCCAAATTTTACAGGAGTCTAAAATGCTCTAATAGATTATGTTACAGAAAATAATTGAATTTAATGGAATTTGAGCTGAACAAACACTTATTTTCATTTTTCTTTTGTTTTTAAAATTCATTCTTTCTTATAATCTGTGGTCTCAACATAATAGGACCTACAGAAAGCATGGGAAGTTTCTGCTTACAAAATAAGCCTCTCCAACTCCAATGCTTTCACAGATTATTGGACATTACATGTGGTTCAGTGCTAGACAGCAGACCAACAGGCAATTTTGTGAGGGAGCTTCCCACTTAAGAGGACAAATACAAAATATTTGTAGGTGATGATTTATTTTTATTAAAGGCATTCACTATTGATGCTCAAAGGACAACAACATCTGAATTAGCCCTGGTAGAAACAGAGAAGTGAGAAAGAGAGGAGATAAGTCCTCTCCCACCCACATCATACTCACTTCAAAGCTGTTTCTGTTCTAATTGTTCACAAAGTTTGCTCCCCAGCACCATCCTATTCAATAAGGATCATGCAGAAAGCTTCTCCAGGATAAATCTCCACTGAAAGTGGCTGGGTCAGGAAGAACCCCTGCTGAGGTTCCTGATGTTCAGCTGCCCCAACTGAGAGGGAGAAAGAATAATTCTTTCACAAATTTGAGTTTGAGATAGCTCTGTTACCCATGAGTAGCAAAACCTAAATTGCATTAGTCAAATTATTTCATGCAGTTTAGGTAAAAGCTTTATGTCATGCCAGAGTATATTTTTGTGCAGTGAAAGACCACACATGTCACAGGCACATTTGTATAGCTATGTTTGAAAGCTGAGAAATTATATTGGTGTTACATGTCATATACTGCTCTCAAAGAAACAGGGTTTCTATAATCCTCTAAGTTCCATTTTTAAAACCTCAGCAGAAATAAAAGCTTAAGCATTTTGGAAAGTGTCTACAGACTATCAGAAATATTTTTCCATATTGAGTAATACTCCAGGATTAACACTTAATGTCATAGAACCTATCATGTCTAGAAACAGAAGCTTCCTGCTATTGGACAGAGGGAAAAGTACTCTTTGCAGCTTTCTAACAGTATGAAGCACCTGCCTCTAATACTGATGAGTATACTGAGACTTTAATCCTTTTACTAATCTGGAAAAATTGCCAAAATGCCATCACTTTCAACACAAAACCAAGTGAAACTTGGCAACTTCAATGAGCATCACTTTGGAGATTTCAAATAAACTGAAGTCCAGAATTCAAAAAAAACCTCAGCAAATGTGAAGCCATGCAAATTAAACCACTCAACCAAAACCATTCCCATGAGTCGCTAGGAAACAAAACTCTGTTAATGCAGGGACCTTGCTCAATATCAGTGACTAGCTACCTGTCTGGAAAATCCCAGGTGGCAATAAGAGAAACCACAGCTTGCATTGTGTGCATCAGCTCCATTTTATCTTTTCTTTACGCTCTAAGTATAATGCTAAAAGCCCTCCAGGGGTCTGAACTTGCTGGAAAGACAACATATATTGCATCTTTACACTGTACACTCAATAACAGCGTGAGAGAAGTCTCTTCCCATTAATTGATTTGGGTTCCTTTGTCCAGGTCAGCCCCATCATCTTCAGGATTTAGCTGTTCAGTGGACTAAGTACAAGCACCAGCAAACTCATGGTCTGCGCCTTTAATGGGGGCTGGTATACCCTTACCATTATAGGAAATATGTGACCTTCGACACAGTGTTGCCAGAGTCAGAGAGAGGCAGAGCATGGAATAATCCCTGGAAATGGTATCTAAATCTTCATAAATTTAATTGCCTCCTGAAAATAAAACATGACTCTACTGTCAATATATCAACATGGTAACTGGTAGGATCCACAAGGCAGGCCACAGTATATTTTACATAAATTTAAAAATAAGCGTTGTATTTAAAACAAATTCATGCATAAGAAAATGTATTTTCATATTTTGAAGGATGAATTTTTAATACTTAATTAAAACTTCACAAAGGAAAGAATCATTACTTGCTACACACTCCAAATCCATCTATATCAAATGTGTCTCCAAAACTGCCCTCTATATGTATATTAATGATACCATCAGATGCTTAAAAGACATGCCCTGAATAATACATACAATTTAAATTAACTCCCATTCTTAATGATCTCAAAGAAAAGTAAAATCAATCAAGTGATAAGTCAGGTTCATGCTCACTTATTATCCTTTCAGTATTATTATTTGTTAACACAAAATTCAGTGATCGGTATGTATTTGTGATCACAAGCAACCTCAGTGAATCTACTCAGAACCCAGACAATGAAGTCACAACAACATTGCAGAACAATTGAAGGCTCAATGAGCAGAAAGAAATCTTTGGCAGCTTGACAAGAAACTGGCTTAGACAACTTACAAAACCAATGACCTTTTATAGTTCAGAGAATTATCATTCTTTCTTACTGCTGGTACAAGGATCTTTTCAAAAGAAATGAGAAGTTTTCATGGCCTTCAGCTATCCTTCAGGACAGAGAGGCCAGGGGATCGATCAGGCCATCGCGGTCCTGAATTGTAGTAACAATGAAACAGCTGACTGATGGGTACACGTACCTTGTGCATTTGAGACATCCCTCTTTGATGTCACACATCTACACCTGGTCTTTTCCAGAGGATACCAAAACTTCAGTGATGCTTGAGAAAAAATATCTTGCATGTGAGCAGCAAGTCTGTTTTCTAAAGAATTGCCCATATCTAGCTAAATGAAGATGCAGAGGTAATTACTTCTATATCAATGTATGTAAGTAGTTAAGTGTAGTAGACAGAGATGGGACAACAGAAAAATTGCAAAAGGGACATAAAAACAGATACAATCAAAGCAGAGAATTCTTTAAGGAACCAGGGACAGAGGTTTTTGTAGCAGATCTTAAGAAAGTTATCACTTTCTTTTTATCACCCATACAGTCTAAATCAGCAAGGTTTTCCCAGGGAAGGTCACATTATTTGATGGGGGAGGTAGATGTTCTACCTATTAACATAATTCATCTATACAGGATGAGACTTTGTATCTTTGATTTATGGAATCAACATCTGCAAGAAATTATTCCTAAAAGAAGGGTGGGTTTGTCAAGTGATCCAAAGAGCTTGAAAGCCTAACTTTATTAGGCAAAGAGATGATTTAGTATGATTTCAGGGATGTCTCTGTCTCTCTTACACCTAATATCAGGACGTAAGTGAACCTTGATGGAACAAGGGATTGGAAAAAAACTCCTTATGGTAGTGAACTCCAGTGTGTGCTCTCAAAGAGAAGCAATTCGGGTGAAAGAAAAGAACTAAAAGAGCCTTTTTCGGAGGTTCTCCTGCTCACTGCAGGAGAAAGAGCCAAAAAAGCTTCAAGGTTTCCCTTATGACTGATAAATGATAATTATCAACTTCATGAAGTCATGGATGCTAATGTTTTCAATGGAGAGCTTACTACTGTGCCAGGAGACAGCAGTGTGAAAAGTAACAACCAGAAATATTAGATAGCAAGAAGAGTTCCTGGTACAAAAGTTGGCAATAACCTCACTGGGATTCCACCAGATTCATTTCAATTTTAATGTGTGCCGTGTATTGTGCCATTTGTGTATGTTTGGGAGTGTGATTTTTAACATTTGAATTCAGTCCTGTCCAAGCTGGTGGCCATAGAAGCTTTAGGACTGAATTCTGTGGAAGAAAACCTGAGTACCCAATCATCAATACACTGAAATTGATTTCTATTAAATTTGACTTCTATTAAATTTCAAGCAGGAAAAGTCACTTTGAGTCTGTAGACACATTAGCAATTTTGGTTGTCTTTTGCATAGTACTTCTCCCTTTCCACACTAGAGTTTTTACAAACTGCTTACAGAGACAAATACAGTTCGTATTTCTATCAAATCCTCCTTACCTGTAATCCCTGATTTATCTGAGGCCACTATGATTTTTTTTATTTTCCTTCACTTTAACTGAACTGGACATGGTGACTCAGGAGACAGAGGGTCAAGAAGATATCCAGCCAGCCTTTTCACACCATTTAAAACAGAAGCAGACTGTCACTTAATTCAGTGCTGAGAAGAAAGCACACCTAGATCAAGGACCAAATAGTAGCTTTCTCTGCAGTACTAAAATAAGTAGAAAAAATGGGGACTGTAATTACATTCAAAACCCAGCCTCAGCCTAAAGCCTACTCACATTTCCCACTTCAGAAGCAGTAGGCAGAGGCATTTTGCCTGACATTGTGCTCTGAAGGATTACCAGGCATTTCTCCTTGAAGGATGCATTCATGCTCCTCTCCAACAGAGCTCATGGAGGAAAATCACTGCAGTAGCTGCTGGCTGGAAAGTTCTGGCTCTGCAGCAGTGAGCAACCAGCAGCAAAAGAAGATGAAATGGTCTGCCTATTGTATAGAATTTAGAGTCTAAAAGGAGAGCATGTTCCAAGTGTAAACAAAATTTCAGGAAAAAAAGAAGAAAAAAACAAAACAAAAAAACCCACAACAACAACAACAAAAAAACCCCCCTTGGAATCCTATCTGAAAAAAAAGAAAGGTTAATGGCATTTTCCTCCTAAAAAGGCCAACATGCCAGCACTACAGGGGATGTCTGTAAGGAATGACTGATTGGCAACTGCTTTCTATATTGCTTCTGTTGAATTACCAGCTTTAGAATGCAGAGCCCTGCATTGTAAGTGACTGCTCAGAGGAGAAAAATACAAGTTGCAAATCCCACTTTTAGAGAGATCACCAACCAAGCATGTAGATTTTGACAGGTCTAGCCCTAACCATACAAGTTAAATCTTAAAGTTATGAGACTTGAGTGTACTGTGTCCCTTGGTCACTGACTTTGTTCAGTACTGACTATTTTTAGAACACAGAAGTTGCCAGCTCCAAAGGAATGTCCCTAAAGGACTGCCTTAACAGGCACAGTCAGCCAAATAAATTATGACAACAGCTAACATTACCTGGCTGTATAACTTAACTATCCTGACTAATGTACAGCTTGGCAAAGACAGAGTTTCTTGGCCTTCCAGGTGTGCTATAAGGTGAGTTTATTTTCACAGCCTTCACAATGAAGATCATGACAACTGTAAACTGGGGCACTGATCCAAACTGAGAGCAACTATCATTTGGCAATGGTTTCAACTGAGTGCTTTTCACTCTGTATTTATCAAGTGTCTGAAAAATACAGGCATTAAAAACCTGCAACTGGAAAATGTCATACATCAAATTAAGGTCCCAGAGATACACTCAGCAAAAGTACAGCTTGCCCAGCCTGGTAGTTATAAACTGTCAGCCCTTAAGGAAGGTGAGGAGAAGAGATCACTTTGAGTTCAGGCACAGAGCACCTCTCACCAAACTAAAGTAAGTTTTCATCTTTGAAGTCCCTCATCACCAGATACTACAAAAACAGAGTACATCTTACTTTACAGCGTCCTTCCTTTGAGAGACAGAAGTCTGCTTGCAGCTTGTTGGGTAAACTGAATTTAGCATTAAATTGGAATTGGGCAACAGCACAGTGGTATAGATATCAAGTTTGGTTGCTGAAATAATTACTCATGTCTTACAAAGTCTGAAGTAAAATTTCTGCTTTTAGGGCTATATGTTCCTGCTGAAATCTATGTTAGCCACTTGAAATCTTGTTCAGGTACACCTAACTGTGCTGCAGATCTATCTGCACTGCAGTACAGACAGCTCAGCTACTGGCCAAATTACCGCTGGGGATAGTCAATAATTAGACTATGCATGAGATTACACAAAGGTAACATGAAGGAGGATCCTTTAAAAGCCAATGCCATGCTACAATATGAAGGACAAAATGAAGAAAAAAAAAAGAAAAGAAAAAAGGCAACAATCTTCCTGCTTATACCTCTGGGAATGTAATTCCTTCCTTCAGCACAGCAAAGCTCAAAAATATAGGACACAGTGTGGGACAGAGGGTCAGTGGGTTACACTTATTTATACACTATCTCTATTTGGTTCAAGGACTCTCAGCTAGAAAATAGAAAGAAAAAAGCCTTTCCCTGACAGAGCTTTCAGTCAGTAGAAACTGAAGGTAATACTGTACTTTTACAACATGCAGTAGATCACCAAATTCATTTTTATTGGGGTCATAAGAAAGGATTTTAGTTCTAGACTTCAGAATTAAGGAGCTGGTGCACTAAGCATATGGATTTACCATATGAGGTGTCTGATTGCTATTGTGTTTTTTAGGGAGTTGGGAAGAGGGAAGAGGAATGTTGGGGGTTTTTACACTGAGCTAAGTATCGGTCTTGAGTTCAAGACTAATTATATCGTTGTTGTGTCTGAAAATTAGACATTAATGGAAAATGAACTTTTACATTAGCCAAAGGGAAGCAATTTGAAAAGTCCCAAAACCAAAGCTTGTTTCAGCCAATATCTCATCTTTTACTATCAGTTAGATTTCTTAAAATTTGTTTTTCTTCTTAAACATTTCTGTACTTCTGCTCTCTCCTCATGTGTATGAATGGTTTCTAAATGTAGGCTGTAGAAAGCTGTTACAGATACACCTCATCTTACTGTTTCCAGGTCAGCTTTCAGCTCGTGGGTGTTGTCAAGGGACTGTGAATGTTCGGTCTGAAGTTCTGGGCTCATCCTTCCATTCTGCTAGGATCAATTACAAAGTTTGCTGTTACACTACTGGGGTCCAGTGATCTGGACACTTCACTGCATCCCTGGTGACCTAGAGAAAGGCAAAAAACCACAAACAAACAAACAAACAAACAAACAAATTGCTGATGAGAAATTTTAAAACAAACAAATAAAACCACAAACAAAAACAAACAAACCCAAAGAAGACACCAATGAGAGAAACAGCTTAAGTTTGATTTATTTTAGGAGGGGCAAATAATCCACATACACAGAAAACAACAACAAATCCTACCCCAATCAAGAGTGCTGAAATAAGTGCAGTTGGCATATAGACAACAATAAGGAAAAATCTTGTATCCCCTCTTTAAAAACCTCCCCTATTAAAAAGTCTTTCAATGCACCTTGTTAAAAGTTAAAATATTGCCACATACTCTCCAGTTATATGAATATGGGTTTCTTCCTCCTTTGCCGAGAATTTTAAAGCAGAGAACCATAGCATTGTCTTTTAATTTTTTTCTTTTTCCTCTCATCTCACCCTTTGCCTGTGCCTGGCAGGATTCAAGTCGTATCTATCTAATACCTGGAAGGGTAGAAAAACAAGTCTAAGAATATGCAGATCTAAAAGGGCCCCTGAATTTGCTTGTACCATTAGAAGATAAGGATAAACCTGCAAGAAAAGCTAGCCAAAAAAGCTAAGAGCAATTTGAGGAAAAAGATATGATTTCTTTAAAAATAAACAAAATTAATACAAATGGAGATTATGATGATATTCAGCTTCTTTCATAAGAAATAAACCTCAAAGTGTTCCACACTTAAACTTTATAATAGCCTTTCATGTAAGAAAGTAGCACTCCCCTCATTTATTAGAAAACAAACAAACAAACACAGAAGTCATACAAAATATATAGTATATTTAATCCATATCTTTAAAGTATATTGGGCTATACTCTGTGAGAAAGGGGATTAGAATTATGTACCAGATCTTTTAAGGACTTTTGGAAAAATCTAAAATTTATTCCACACAAACATAAGACACTACACCTCAGTTTTCCAACTCCTGCTCAAAAGCAAACATTGGACTTCAGCTATATAACCCACATAACAGACTTTTCACACTGGGAGAGCGATTCCCTGGAGGCAGCTCTGCAGAAGGACAGAGGTCAAACAGTGAGTTTAGGAGCTGTATGCTCAGTGTGTATCCCACCAGTAAATCAAGTCTTTTAATTATTTGCAGTCTAGGGCAGAATTTCATAGACAAGCTTATTTTGACAGTGTTCTCTACTGAATTCAAGCTCCTCTACTTTACCGGATGGAAATCCAGATTCTGAATAGCAAACCTCTGGACTTCATCAAGGAGCTTTTAAAAGTTCATAATGATAGCCCAAGTACTAAATTTTTTCTTCTTAAATGTACATTAGAATATGACAGCCTATCTACTATGCTAGTTATCATTCTCATCTCTTATTCACTGCCAGAAACTTGACAAGTGCCTTCAATCAATCAGTGATGTGAATTTTAATCTCATTATTTTACTTTCAAAACAAGGATCAGTAAATATCTGCAAAACTATCCCAGTATTTTATTTCATAGATGTTTTTAAAATGCTTCTAAAATATAATACTGGTTCATACATAAGTAATCCTTTTTTTTTTCTTTTGAAGCCTATGCTCATTCTTTCCTGGTTTTCCATCTCTATCTGTCAGCTGTCTCCTCTCCTACCTGCTTCAAGATAAAGCCGACCTTTACATTCAATATTTGAACAGAATTCTGGAAAATTTACTTGGCTGTGATTAAAGCTCCTAAAAATGCAGTGATATCTGCTCTATCAGCAATAAATAAATGCAGCATTGATTCCTTTCACCAAACTGAACAATGTGTTCTTAAAAATCACAGGTCATCTGATTTTGATGATTCACTACAGGCAATCTAGCCAGCAAGAAATTAACATTTTCTGACTCTTGCACTGCTGTTCTAAACTTCACCTTCAGTAGCCTTTTGTATACAAGCTCTTTAGTAGAGGTAGGTTTAATTTAGCTCTTATGCATATTTATAATGGTCACCTAATCATCACTGAAAACAGTACAGCTAAGCTGACAAACTCTGTTACAAGAGCAATTCCAGTAAAATCAGTGGGATCTGCACCTGATTTAGGACTTTTTCAACACTGAGTACTTGCTGACTCCATTCATGCCATATATTGTGAATGTTTATTGCCTTATTACTTACAGCCCTAATAAAAAAGCTCAGTTACACCATACCCAAAAAGTAAAGTAAAATAAAATGTATCTTCAAAAACCATGAGCCTGGGTTTAAATCTTGTATTATCTTTAACATAGGAGAAGGAGTTTATAGTGGTGAGGGGAGGGGGAGTCCTTACTTTTTTTTTATCTTGGTATTTTTTATATGTTTTCATGGCTAGAAACCTCACTAATTACTTTTCATTTAAAGGCAAGGATCTTATGTACACAAATGAGTAGGGGATTTAAGAAAAACCTGAATGTCACAGCACTGTATAATACAAATTTTTTAATGTTTTGTGAAGAAGTAAAAACAAATTCATTTTTTTTCCATAAAGTATATACTAAAATTTTCTGAATTAGACTGTTTGATATGATAGTGCATTTAATTTAATTTGAAGAAGAAAAGCATTCCAGAAGAAGAAAATCTTTATTCAGAAATGGAAAACTGACAGATGCCTTTTTTTTACGGTTGATTGCATGTCAGTGTTTTTCAAGTGATGACTCAGGTTTTCCTTTTGTTTATCCACTCACAACTCCCTTCTAGCTAGCTTATTTTTAATGGAATACATGAATGAAGTAACATATTTTGCTAGACAAACTTCAATTTCTCCCCTTTCTCTTCCTTTCCCTTCCACAGTTAGAAAGCGAGCACATCTCCAGAAGATCAATTTTTATTGAAACTGAAAGTCTTTTAGGGTATTTTGGAAGCTGGAGACTTCGAAGCTTGAATAAGGTACTTGACTGGCAAGCTTTCAAACTTATTTGCAGATCAGGACCTCTTTTGTAGAAGTCTCCCCAGGAGCAAGGCAGTTAGACACCTGCCAGTAGCCTGCAGTGGCACCATCCCACTGTGATGTTAATGAGATGAATGAGAGCACTATGGAGAGCTGCAATAATTACAGGGTGAAGAGCTTGTATTTTCCTGGCCCTCCTCTCTGGGCTGCCTGTTCTATAAAGCAGGGTCTTTTGTAATACTAATTACAAATGTTAATTAAACATTTCTTTGGAATTTTGCCCTCCATTAATAGGTCAGATAAACAGGGAATAGCAATGACAGGCACAAGTCATTATCAGCCACATGAGAAAAATACAATTTATTTGTTCCCTTCCTTTGGTCCCTCCAAAGACATAACTTCTGGTTTTGTTTCACTTTATTCAAGAGACACTAAACCCACTGAAGTATAACATTTCTGCACAGAAATAAAATAAAAATAATTTTTACAATAATGGAGTTAAACCTAGTTCTAACACCTCTTCCACTACAACTCACTCCAGTCTGTGGTGGCTTGACAGATTTTTAGCAGAATCATGACTATCTCTAAGGTTACATAAATGCCCTTCCAAATGCAGATTTAAGGAAACATTCATGACAGCTGTTGACGACAGCAGAAAATTTAGTTTGATGGCTTTCTCTGGCTTGAGCAGCACGTGGCATTTCAAATCGTTGCACTAATCCCATTTCTAACCCAGTCCCTAGAATTACAGGAGTGACCCCTGCTCAGACGAGAACCGAGCACAAGCACTTGGCAGACATTGCCACAAAAAAAAGCTCTACCCCTTGCCTGACAGTCTGCCACAGCCAGATGCTCCCATCCAGGCTCACATGGAGCAGTAATTTAATACATCAGCAATACTATCTACTTCAGTGAAATTACTTCGGCTGGGCCAGCTCATCTTACCTTTCCTTATAGTTCACACTGCTAAAGCACAGGAGGGAACCACAGTAACTCCCAATTTTATCCTTTCAATATTTTTCTCAAATATGTACACGTGGTTTTAAAAAGCATTTGATGACACCAAACAAAACCATCTCCTTTTGGAATAAATTAAGTCAGAAGATGCACTTCAAGAGCACAACTACTGCATTCCAACAAACATACAAAGGAACCTCACCACAAACATGAAAGGGATGAGAAGAGTTTGACATTCAAGAATCATTTCTACTAGACCACATCACTTTTGAGTGCAGTCATAGATTTTCTCTAATTTAATCGTATTTTATTACTCTAAGATAACAATTTTCCATTTTTTAACTTTTTCAGAAAACCCAAAGCTAGGTTCTTCTGTTTTCACAGGGAATGGGGACTAGTGCAAAACTAAAAAATCCATTCTTTTCCCATCCAGCTCCATTGTTTTGACAGCAGCCCACCATAAGAGAAATATTCGTGAGACAGTGCCTATGGCATATGTCAATATCAGAAACTTTTGAAGGCTATGACTTAAAGGTATCTCTATGCATACTACTAGTAACCATGGCATCAGTGGCTGTGGTCATCAGGCTGCACTCAAACACTCCCTCACTAAAGGACTTTGAAAATAGTCTGGAAGAATTGCACCATTACAGTGCAGACTGGGCATATACACAAAAACTGATCTAGGCTCATTTACAGATTCACAGAATTTACCAGAGTTTTGATTCTTTTATCAGAGATGTTTCAATAAGTTATTACTACTCCAGCTCTGACAGCTTTTATTTCATGAAGCAGAAAATGTGACTGTAATCCCACAATTTCCAAAATGCCCCAAGATGCATCATGAGTCTAACTCTCTCCTCAGCAGCCTTCTATCACCCACTTCCAATGCAAAAAGGCAAGAGGGCTACAGAAGCCCACGTCTCCCAAAGCCCATACGACTTCAAACAGCTGTTTTGCACTGTCACAGCCTCTGTGAAATGCAGACTCGTGAGTCAAATAGCTGTTTTCTCCTGCAGCTGCTAATCCAGGTGTCCATTCCCAGCTCCAATGGTAGAAATGCAAGGAAACTACCCAGTCTAACACTGAAAACATGGCTGTGATCATTGAGACTATTCAGAGTTCTTCTGCTGAAGATGACAGTAACAAGAAAAGTATCATTTATATCTCTGGTGATCCATTCATTCTAGCTCATCACACCCACAATTTCATCTGCCAGGATCCTAAAACTAGCTTGCAGTTGAGGAACAATATGGAATTTAAACAGAAAAACTACAAATAAGAGCATACACAATGCTGATGCAAATAAGAAACTTTTGATTTCTTAGCACGGACCAATGATTTTTAGTCCAGAAATCTGTACATTAGCCCATAACTTCTGAATTAGAGGACATAGTTCTTAAAATACATTAATTTTTGTTCTACAAACTTCATTTGTAGAACTTCCATTATTCAAACTATCTTTTGATAAGTTGGTATAATTATAAAATATATCAATGATTAAAATTTGCCTTTTTACAATCTGAATTTATCTGATTTCAGCTTCTGGACACTTGATCTTGTTACACCTTTTCCTGCTAAGATTAAAAACATGTAGTTTTCTCCACATAGTTATTTTCAGACCCTAATACAGTCACCTGTCAACCTTATCTTTGATAAAGTAAGCAGATTGATTTTCTTAAAATCCCACACTGGAAGAGCATGGTTTTCTTCAGAAGAGAGAAGATATTAAGTCATAGAAGTTCTAAAACACTGTGATACTGCTAGGCTGTTTCACAGAAAAAGTATCACACTTCCATGTTTGTCTTTAATGCACACTATAAAAATTTATACTAATATAGCAGGAGGCTGGACCACTACAGCACCTGCCCAACCTGAATTATCCTATAACTCTATAATTCCTAAATTTTCCAAAACAACAAACAAAGCAGAAAGTGGGTTTAAAAGCAAGATAATTAGTATGTTTCAGTAAAAGGCACTTCCATGACTTCAGTAGGGCCTCAACATATCACACACGTGAGATTCTAGCCGTAAGAGGAATAGAAAAGACATAAATCAAAATGGGCCAGGCATAAGTCTGATTTAATAGGGAGGTACTATAATATATATATTAATTTATATTAAATATATATTCATGTATTATATTTATATATTTAATATATATATTAAAATACAGGGAAATACAACATTTTTTACTATTTTAGTAACTAGTCTTCTGAAGTCTATGTTATAAAGACTTTAGAAGACACACAAATTGCCCCACAAAATATGAGTTGCCATCTTTCTGAAGAAAACATTTCAGTTCTATAAAAAGCTGAATATTTCAGAAGTGGTTTTACAGACCAGTTATGTAGCTTCATTTCCATTACATTCTGCAAGATACCATAATAACCTTGTGCTGAATACATGGCAATTTCTTCCATTTCATTTTGTAAGACACCATAGTAACTGTTTGCTTAAATGGCAATTTCCTGGGAAATCACTTGTTCTGGACAAGACTTTAACCATCCATGCCAGGGAATGTACCAGCACATTGCAGCAAAGCCATGTCAAGCATTTATCAACTGCGACATCAGATCAGTTGCATTGACCTAACTCATCTGTCTTGCAAATCTGTCCCAGAAGGCTATGTCATATTGATGCCAACTTTAACTTCTGTCAACATCATTTTAAGGAGTCCTAATTTTTAGAATAAGTTACTACATTGGATTAATACTGCTTTGAATGTAGGTCTTTGGATCATTTCAATCCAAATACCTGCAGTCTGGGTAAGTCTGCACTATCGATTATGTGTGGCCCGGAGTGTACTTTTGAAGTCAAGCTCTCAGTCCTTCTGTATTTACTTCATTTTGGTTTTGGATTGTAGGACAGTCTCAGAGCTGATGATCTGTATCCCTTTTTGATGAAATTAAGTCAGAAGACACATTTCAAGAGTGGTATGAAGGAACCTCCCCACACTTACAGGGGGGCCATAGGGTTTTGCTCTGCAGATTCCTCTGCTACTATAGATATAGCCTTTCACTAATTTAGTCCTATTTTGATCACTCTCATCTGTCAAAATAATCTGAGAGAGAAAAAATTTGGAACCAGCCATTTGTAACTGCTTTATATGGTTCTTTCTTTCCAGGATGGTTATAAGGTAGTTTGAATGCATTCAGCCTACCATGTATACATGCCTGTGGGTATAGAAGGCTGAGGAAGCAGGAATTGCTGTTTAAAGAAGGAAGTACTTCATGCATGTGCTTAATTTTTCATAGAATTTTTTAGTGTGATACTTAGTGTGAATGCATGGTTTATTCTGTCAGTGGTCTGTGGTTAACACTCCCTATGTACCTATTGGCATGATGAACCGTAATGACTTCCTAATAAAATTAAAAGCCCAACATAAATGCAGATAAGTAAGGAATTTCAAAGGTAAGACTTGAATTTCATTCCTCATCCTTATTTGTACTGGAACATTATGAAACAGCTATATGCTAGTTTCTTTAGGCACAAATACAGAAAATGTAAGGATGAGAACAGAAACAGTGAAAACTGCGTGTGTTCTGACAGGTTCCTATATTTCCTCAGAACGTATATATTTTCTATCATTTTTCAATGCCCCAAAGGTTCTTTTAAGGCTTTCTCCTTTATCTCAATGATAACTGCACCATTTCATAATGAACCAGGACTGAAATAGTTTGATACATTTTGGGGGGGGGAAAATCTAGTTGATGGTTTACATTATTGAAGAACATGTTATTAAAGAAGGATGTCAGAAAACATATCACCACTTTATACTGAGTTGTGACACCGGTGACATAAATGTCATGAAAAAGCTCTAGAGCTTTGGTTGTCTTATTTATTTGAGGGGTTTGGTTTCTTTCTTGGTTTTTTTTTTTATTTAGTTTGAGGTTTCTTTTAGCTGGGGAAACAGTAGTGTGCTTTAAGGAAAGTCTCAAAGCTTTTCCATTTTGCATTCCCCTTTCACCTGTAGACCTAACGCTCTAGCGTTGTGTTACATTATGCAAAATACAAGCTTATTATTGATTATTGGCATAAAAAGAGGATTTGGATACCAGCATCTACCAGTGACTATTCCCAAAACCATGACTTTCCGAATTGATCTTAGGTGCCTTGCTTTCTATTTGTGTGACCTACCAGGCTTTCTGCAGTTTTCGAAAGCAAGGAGCAAAATGCCAGCCGAAATTCAACAGCTCTGCAGATGCTCAGCATTTTCCAAAATCAGACCCAAATCACCTTACTTATATTGAATTAGGATCTTGGTGTCTGAACTTTTACATTACTTTCCAGCTCACCTCTGCAGTCTTACTCCCCACCATATAAGTTTCTTGCTGAAACCAAAAGACAATGTTATTTCTACCTTTTTTACTAGATCTGATGCTGTTGGACATGATTCTTCTGACCTATTATGAAAAGCTTCCAAACTGCTGATAGGGAATTTGGCTGAAAGATTCCCACTAAGTGCTCTTGCAGTGATTTGAAATTTTGCCTGTGAATGATTAGAGTGGTTATATGAATAAAAGAAAATCTGAATACCAGGATATGGGGGACTTCAATTCCCTGGAAGTTACTATTTCTAAATTATTATGCATTATATTCAAGTTATTCATTTACCTTTGGTGCAAAACTGTTTTTTTGAATATAATAGAGAATATTCTTACTGGAATAACAAAGAATTCTAGAATCAGTTATTTAGAAACATCATATCTAGAACTGCCTATAAATCTTCCAATAAGTGTCTTCGTGGGACGATGATTCACTGAGGATAGCAAGTCCCAGAATTTTGTTCGAGGTAGGAATTTTCAACTTAAAAGTCTGAAAATTTTCAAAACTTAAGCCAAGTTTCAATTCTACATTTTCAGATTTTAAAAAAAAGGTATTCTTTTAGGAAAAATGCATTTTTCCATACTGCAAAATAAATGAGGGGGAAAGAATTGGATATTATTGTTACCCCTGTGTAGGACTGTGCAGTCAGTATGTGAATATATCTAAAAATCAGTTTTTAACTCCATAAGTAGCAGATAGTACAGGACCTATTTAGCTCTCCTTCACAAAATGATCCCCCCTTGAGTACAGATGCCTCTCAAGGTTACCCCTTGAGCCTGAGAGATTCCTTGCTGCAAGGAATTCTGTTTTTTAATAGCATCCTAAACCTGGAAATCTTAGCTAACTAATACGAAGGATTGATTGTGCACATGTAATCCTTTAGACACAAACCATTTTCCAAGTCGGGACTAAGTCTGGATCCAGACATATATAAACTCTCTCCTGCAAAGGATTTTAGAAAGTAAGGAAGCCCTTCCTGAACCTCATATCTCAATCAAAAGGTCTTCCTAATAATTCTATCTGACCTTGTCCTCTATGGAGTAAATAAGCAAATAGACCTTGTCATTGCATCTTGTTAACAACTGTTGAATTTACTATTAGACCCTGTTAAATATCTGTTTATATTGATAAACATCCACAACAAGAATTACATAGATAATTCTTCTCATTAATTCAGCCCATGGAATTCTGGTCTGAGATGGAATTATGAAAAATTGCTTCAGTTTACTCAGAAATTCAAAGGCAAAACCATGCAGAATAGGGGTGTGATAGGAAGAGACCTTTATATTCAGGAGAGCTATTCAAATCTTTTCCTACAGCTAAACAATTCCTTTAGATGATGAAACAAGAAAATTTGCCTTAAATTTATCTTTTCACTGAATATTTGGGAAGAAGCTAAAAGCCTTTGTTCTCAGGGAAATGCAAGAACTGCAATTACAACAAGCCCCTTATGGAGTATCCTGGTGGGAAGAAGGCCCTTGTGCAATGTCCTTTTCCACATATCCAAGCAGAAGTCAGGCATAATACATTTCATAATGAGGATGCTGAATTCCCCTGCTACTTCAGCAGAACAAATCAGGATGCATACTTCCATCCTGCACATCAGTACGAAAGAGATCTGTCCTGGATACAATGGAGAAAAAAAATTAAACTTTATGCAGTGAGAAACAATGAGATGGGGAAGCCCCGTTGTCTGCTGAAGAATTTTCTTTTTGTCAGAAATTAAACTTTATGAGTGTCAAATATACTTGATAAACAGAATTTTGTGGCTAGGAGCTTTACTTCTTTCTGCTATGTGCTGGACCACTGTCCCTCTGAAGACAAAGCAGGGTGCTGTGAAATACTTCAGAGAGCTTTACAGCTACAATGAATGACAAAGCCATACAGAGGGATTGGGAATCAATCACTTGCATTTAATCACTGAACCAAAAAGTACAGCTTGCACACCTATGGGAAGAGGAGATTAATAAACAAGATGATGTTTTGAAGATCTGAGTAGAAATTAACAAATTCTGGTTCAAGAGTAGAAGTGCATTTGACATCATTGCAAGGCAGGAGAGGGTAGGTTCGTAGTGGTCAGGAATGGTGTCCTTTCAGTGGCTTGATGGTGGTCTTTGAGTGGAACCTGACACTGGATCTGTTTCAAGGTCTTTCCATGAGAGGAGATGAGATGCAACCACTAAAAAGGGAACAGAAGCCATGCAGCAGCCTTTCACCTTACTGCTGGCTGTGTAGCAAGTTGAGTTATGGTACAATGGATATGGTGTATCCCCATTCATCTCTCATCCTAAGCCTCAGATGCAGAGCAGTGTTGTACATCAGCACAAAAGCCATTGCTTCAACTGGCTCTAATTCTCACTCACACAGAGACCAAAGTTAAAGATGATTAAACTGTGCCTTCACCCTTCAGAAAGCAAATCTCAGGAGGAACACCAAGGCAAATTGACACATCAGAGGCAAATCTAGCCAGCCAGGGCCAGCACTAAAGACATCCCAAGGATACAGAGAGAGTCTGCTCTCCACAGCTATTGATCCACTGCTATGCAACAGCACTGAATTCTTTCTTACTGGAGTAGCCTAGAGTTAGCAGAGTTAGGAAAGCCCTTTCACATAAGCCCAAGAAGGCAGGATAAGGCCACGAGATGCCTGCGCTAGTGTTCTAGAAAATTTCTTCATATATAATGCTGTACTTACACCCTAATATTTCAATTCTCACTAAAGGTGAAAAAAAAATCCAAAATATGTTTTTGCTGCTTTCTAGTATGTCTTCTGGCCACTCTATAATACATATATCAGAAGCAGCTGTAGTTGTTAATGGTGTGGGAAGTTTGGGTCACCATCCTGTTGATCCCTTGTCTGACAGAAAAATTCAGAAACTTTTGTCTTTCCTCTCTTCTTCTTTTTTCTTTCTTTTTATTTCTCTGAACAGTTTGAATGGCAGACTAAAGAATAATCCTGCTCACAGCTAATGTGCAGTGACAGGATTGAGCAAAAAACTGACTTAAGAAGCTTTCATCTGGGTCAGGACATATTGATACCATATTTGAAGATATATTCCATACACTTACGCAGAGACTGATGTTTCAACTGTAGGCTGCAAAAAAAAAAGAAACACAAAAAAATCTCACCACCATACTTCAACAACACAGCTACTGAACTACTAGACTGTGTAGAGCAATTTCCACCCATGTTTGCTTTCATCACAGATTATGCAGTACTGCAAACTACTCAAGATAAAATGTTTCCTTCCTATACAAAACCAGGTATGCAGTAAGGTTTATTTTCACTGCTTATGAGTGCCCAAAGAACAAGATAAAGTCACTGTAACAAATTGTGCCTGTCAAAAAAAAAAAAAGGAACCACACTTTTAGGTCATAGCCTTCTCTGACAGCCACTGATCCACTCATCTCTTTCGGACAACTTTTGTGTCCCTTGAAGTCTTTTCTATACTGGATCACTAAAGCCATTTCATTAGTGGGTATCAACAGCATGGCTTTTATCTCTCACCAGCTGCTTCTCTTCCAATAACGACAACGTGGGTCTTTCAGACAATGACACCAAGGGAATCCAACAAAATCAAACCCCACAGTCTTCAATTTCCTGTAGAATGCTGGATATGAGTGATTCTTTATTACTTCTTATTACAGTTCTAAGTATCATTAATGATAAAAAATAGTAAGAAAATAGTAGCTGTTAAGCTGGCTGTTATAAAGCAGATAACTTTGCCAGCCCAGCTTATAAGTGGTCTGAGCCAGCTTTTCAGAAGCCTTAATATCAGTCTTGCATAGCTTGCACAATAAAACACCCATATTACGCATTTACTTTGACTGTAATACTAAAGCCTTAAGACTAAATTCAGCTCTTGCTTGTGTCTGTGTGTGTGCACAACTCATCTGGTTTGAGTGATGTTGAAACTTTTCATTTAAGGTTTAAATGTATCCAGTCCAATCTCCTGTTGAAATCAGGGCCTTGTATCAGGTTATGCAGGTATCTGTCAAGTAAAGTATCCAATATTTCCAGTGAACAGAATCTTACAATTTCTCAGTGCAGTACATGGGTTCTCATGGTTCTCTATCCCCTCATAGTCAGAGGTGCCCTGACACTGTTCATTCCTGTTGTCTTTATCCTGTCATCACATAGTTATGAGAGAGTTCTTCCATTTTATCTATAAATACCTTTTAGAGATTGGAAAACTGATTAGTGCCAAAGCCTTCACTTCTCTAGATTGAACAAACCAAATTTCTTCAAGTTTCCATCATATATCAAGTTCTCTCATGCTCGAATATCTTGGTGTTTCCTCCACTGAACCCTCTTCAGTTTTTCAATCTCTCCTGAACTGAAGGAACGAAACTGGACACAGTATTCCAATTGTGGCATATTCAGCACCAAGTAGCATGAAAGAATCACACCTTGATCTCGTGATTGTACTGCAGCTCAAAAGCCTGTTTGCTTTCACTGCTGCAAAGCTGCACGGCTGGGTGATGTCCAGCTTGCTACCTACTGAGACTCATAGGCCCTTCTCAGCTGCACGACACTCCAACGGGTCAGATATTCACTTCCAGAGCAGGTGCAGAACTTCACATTTGTCTCTTTTAAAACATTGTTGGTCCAGCCTGTCAGCCTGTCAATATCGCTCAGTATGGTGGCTTTTCCTCCTCACATGGTACTTGTCTTCCCAGTGCATTATCATCAAGCTTGGCACAAATACATTCAAACCTTTCATGCAGACTGTTTTTAAAGATATTGAATAGTAGCAAACCCAGTGTCAATCCCTGAGGAACTCCACACATGGACAATTGCAAATTTGACTTTGAGTCATTAGCCAACAACAACTTTGAGCTCAACAGCTTAGACAGTTCTCCATTGCAGCTTGTGGCACTTATTTGAAATGCATCTTACCAAGCTGTCAACAAAGGTATTGTGGGAGACCACAGTAAATTACTTGCTAAAATTATGGTAGATGCTGTTCAAAATACTACCATCTCTTATTGGCTAAGTTGTTTCATAATACAAGACAATGGGACACAGTTTACCCTTTGTAAATCTGGTCTGGCTTTTACCAGTCACTCTGTCATATCTTATAGACTTGTATGTTTCCAGTTTTTAGACTCTGCTGTACTCTTAGTGGCTTGCCATTTGCTTTGTCACTGCTTCCTTTCACAAGGACTTGGGGCTAACTTTAGGTGTTAAGACCACTGTAAAGAAGGCATCAGAAATGTCAGCCTTTTCTGTGCCATTTTTTACCTAACACAGCTAAGCCATTCAGCAGCACTTCTTGTATTTCTGGTTGTTACTATCATGCCTATATGAGCTTTCCTTGTTTTCTCAGCTTCTCTTGAAAGCTACTTCAATATCTTCCAACACTTTCAAAAGCCTTTGGCATCCAAAGCAGAGAGTTCTGGAATCCTTCCTAACAGCTCCATGAGTCAAGTTGAAATCTGTTCTTACGAAGTTCTGAGTCTTTATTCTGCTCCTTACCTTCCTCTGGCTTTTAGGATATTAAACTCTGTTACTGTACTGTAAACTCTGCAGCCCAGGCTGCTGTTGAAGGTCACAATAATGGGGTATTATATCTATCTACAGGCCATACAGGATAATAAGAGAATACAGACCTGTGAAATAACAGCATGTATCTACAGGCCATAAAACCAGATGTAAATTCCTTGTCCAGCTACATTTGTAAGGAAAGCTTAATAGCACCATTAGGTACTGGAAAATACGGACCTCATCCTTCTCCATATGAGGTCAGTAGTAGTCTCCAGTTAAATTTCAGTCTGCAGGATAACTTGCAATTAGTCACATGATCCACATGACTGTGCCAAACCTATCTTTTCCATGCTCCATATTTTGAGCTACAAATTATTGCTCTGCAAAAATCAGAAAAAAACAAATTACCCAACTCAATACCAATGCACACAGTATGGGTAACAAACAGGAACAGCTGGAAGCCACGATGCAGCAGGAAAGCTATGATGTAGACATCATCACAGAAATGTGGTGGGATGATTCGTATGACTGGAGTGCTGCAATGGATGGTTATATCCTCTTCAGAAAGGACAGGTGAGGAAGAAGAGGTGGTGAGTCAGCTCTGTACATTAAGGAGTGTTTTAAATGTACAAAGATCAAGGATAGTGATGATAAGGTTGAGTGCCTATGAGTAGGGAAAGGCCTCAAGGAAGCATCTTGGTGGGAGTCTCTTACAGACCATCCAACCAGCATGAAGAGGCAAACAAAGCATTCTGCATTTGGCTGATGTTTCGTGATTGCTAGACCTTGATCTTTTGGGAGACTAACTTGCCAGATGTCTGCTGGAAACTCAATACAGCAGAGAGAAGGCAGTCTGGGAAGTTCCTGGACTGTATGAAAGATAACTTCCTGACACAGCTGGCAAGTGAGCCCGTCAGGGGGTGGCCTACTAGACTTGCTGTTTGCAAACAGAGAACGGATAGTGGGAGATGTGGTGATTAGAGGCTGTCTTGGGCACAG
The DNA here is from genome assembly GCA_013396695.1 of Sakesphorus luctuosus. Classification (NCBI taxonomy): domain Eukaryota; kingdom Metazoa; phylum Chordata; class Aves; order Passeriformes; family Thamnophilidae; genus Sakesphorus; species Sakesphorus luctuosus. The sequence continues at coordinate 437,047 of VWZD01012121.1, read as the reverse complement.
TGACCATGTCATGATAGAGTTTTTGATTCTCGCTGAAGGAACAGGATCAACAAAACCTCTGCCTTGGACTTCCAGAGGGCAGACTTTGGCCTATTCAGGGTGGTGCACTGTTTCAGAGAGTCCCTTGCAAAACAGTCCTTAAAAACAAAGGAGTCCAGGAAGGCTTGGGCATACATNGGAAACTCAATACAGCAGAGAGAAGGCAGTCTGGGAAGTTCCTGGACTGTATGAAAGATAACTTCCTGACACAGCTGGCAAGTGAGCCCGTCAGGGGGTGGCCTACTAGACTTGCTGTTTGCAAACAGAGAACGGATAGTGGGAGATGTGGTGATTAGAGGCTGTCTTGGGCACAGTGACCATGTCATGATAGAGTTTTTGATTCTCGCTGAAGGAACAGGATCAACAAAACCTCTGCCTTGGACTTCCAGAGGGCAGACTTTGGCCTATTCAGGGTGGTGCACTGTTTCAGAGAGTCCCTTGCAAAACAGTCCTTAAAAACAAAGGAGTCCAGGAAGGCTTGGGCATACATCAAGAAGGAAATCTTAAAGGCACAGGAGCAGGCTCTCCCTGTATGCGAAAAAACGAGCCTGCAGGGAAGAAAACAGACATGACTGGACACAGAGTTTCTAATGGAACTCAGGCTAAAAAAGAGGGTTCGTGACCTTTGGAAGAAGGGGCATCCCACTCAAGAAGAGTACAAGGATGTCATAAGGTCATGTAAGAAGGAAATTAGAAAGGCAAAGCTCAGCTAGAACTCAATCTACTTTCACTGAACTTTTCAGTGAACTTTCACTGCTGCAAAAGACAATAAAAATGTTTTTGCAAATACATTAACAACGAAAGGAGGGCCAAGGAAAATCTCCCTCCTTCACTGGACCTGGGGGGGGAACACTGTCCTGAAGAATGAGGAAAAGGCTGAGGTCCTAATGCCTTCTTTACCTTCTCTTCTATAGAAAGACCAGTTATCCTCAGGGCAACCAGCCCCTGAGCTGGCAGACAGGGACAGGTAGCAGAGTAGACCCACTGCAATCCATGAGTACGTAGTTAGTGACCTGGTGAACCACTTAGATACTGTAATGGGTTTGATCCAAGGCTGCCTCAGTAACCAGTGTAACTAAGGAAGTGGACATTACAAAGTATTCCACACGTGTTTTCCACGTAAAAGTA
>VWZD01012121.1:406543-434180 GCA_013396695.1 Sakesphorus luctuosus | reverse complement strand
TTCCTTGCTGAGAAAGCTCGGGAAAAGAGAGAAAGGCAGTCCAAGGTTAGTAAAAAACTGGGCCAAACCTAAAACAGATACTTACAAGTCTATGCAGCCAGATGGGATTCACTCAAGGGTAATGAGGGAGCTGGTGAAAGAGCTCGTCAAGCCACTCACCACCCTTATCAGTCCTGGTTAATCAGGGGAGTCCCAGATGACTGGAGGTTGGCAAATGTGACACCCATATAGAAGGAGGTTTGCAAGCAGGATCCAAGGAACTACAGGCCTGTCAGCCTGATCTTGGTGCCAGGAAAGGTTATGGAACACATCATCTTCAGTGTAATCACATGGCACATATAGGACAACCAGGGCATCAGGCTCAGCCAGCACAGGTTTAAGAAAGGCAAGTCCTGTTTGGTGAACTTGATCTCCTTTTATGACCAGCTGACCCACCTAGTGGATGAAGTCTACCTGGACTTTAGTAAAGCCTTTGACACAGTTTTCCACAGCTTTTTCCTGAAGAAGCTGGCAGCCCATGGCTTGGACAGGTGTACTCTTTGCTGGGTTAAAAACTGCCTGGATGGCTGGGCACAGAGAGTGGTGGTGAATGGTGCTACATCCAGCTGGTGGCCACTCACTAGTGGTGTTACCCAGGGTTTAGTACTGGGGCCAGTCCTGTTTAATGTCTTTATCAATGATCTGGATGAGGGTATCAAGCCCATCCTCAGACAGTTCACAGATGACACCAAGTTGGGTGGGACTGATGATCTTGTGGAGGGTAGCAAGGCTCTGGAGAGGGACAGATTGGATTGATGGGCCAAGGTTAGTGGTATGAGGTTCAATAACCTGAAATGTTGGGTCATGCATTTGATTCACAGCCACCTCATGCAGCTCTACAGACTGGCAGAAGAGTGGCTGGAAAGTTACATGATAGAAAAGGACCTGGGGCTGCTGGTCCACAGCCAGCTGAACATGAGCCCAGGTGGACAGAAAGGCCAATGGCACCCTGTCTCATATCAGAAATAGTGTGGCCAGTCGGACCAGGGCAGTGATCATCCCCCTGTACTCAGCACTGGTGAGGCTGCACCTTGAATTCTGTGCTCAGTTTTGGGCCCCTCACTACAAGAACGACAGTCATGTACTGCAGCGTGTCCAGGGAAGGGCAACAGAGCTGGTGAAGGGTCTGGAGCATAGGTCTGACAAGAAGCAGCTGAGGGACCTGGGGTTATTTAGCCTGAAGAACAGAAGGCTCAGCGGAAATCTTATCACTCTCTACAACTACCTGAAAGGAGGTTTGAGCAAGATGAGGTTTGGCCTCCTCTTCCAGGCAACAGGAAATTGCCTCAAGCTGTGCCAGGACAGGTTCAGATTGGACATCAGGAAGAATTTCTTCACTGAAAGGGAATCAAGCATTGGAACAGAGTGCCCAGGAAGTCACCAATCCTGAAAGTGCTCAAGAATCAACTGAACGTTGCACTTAATTCTATGGGTTTACTTGGCAAGATGTATTCAGTCAAAGGCTGGACTTGATGACCTTGGATGTCTTTTCCAAACTTAATGATATTTCAATTCTCTTACACATTTCAAAAAATTATGAACTAATTGGGTGTGGGTGGATGCAGAAGTGATATTGAGATTTTTCAGAAATTCTTGATAAAAATCTTGATTTTTCTACAGCCAAAAGCAAAACTCCTATGAACCTTTCTGGAAACAGGATTTTTACCCTCTTCCCCACTGTCCTGACAATATTACAATTTTCAAAAAGTTGTTTAAAGGCTATATACATCCTGTCACATGTATAAAATTTATTATAGCTGAAGAATCCCTCCGAATTCTTTTACATCATTTATAAACACAGATAATATGTATAACAAACAGAGGTAACACACAAGTTCCCCAGGGAAAGTTAATATTTCATATGGGAATGCCTGCATACCTGTCTTTGGACTGCAAGAGTTTTTATATAGGAAATGCTTTTCTTGCCACCGTATCTCAGAAAACTGGGATTATACCAATGAAAAATTATTTACTCAAGGAAACTATGATGACACCAAATTAGTTAAAACAAACATACATACAAACCAACGTCTTCAGCCAATATTCTTCTGTGCTGGTTTAGAGGTAAACCAGCAGGAGAAATGAGCTCAACACGAGAGAGATTGTAAGTCAGAGCTACAATTTAATAATAATACCACAGTAAATACACTGACACAAAGGGAAATTGCTTCCAACTCCCAGAACCCAGCTGTATAACCCAGTGCCCTGGGGTACAAACCCAAAGGGGTTTGTTAGCCTTATGCTGAGACCCGGATGGCTCCCCCAAGTCCAAAGCAAAAAGAAGTGAAAAAAACCTGTTGGTGCAGGTAATGGCTGTAGTCTCATTGAGAGTGGTGGTCTCCTCCTGTCGAGGTCCTGCTGCTCCTCTGGGTCCGACAAGAGGTTCCCGAGGTCTTCTTACCTACTCCTTTTTGTACCTTCAGGGAGCATCCAGTCCCTCCCCTGGGGCGGGGACTCACACAATGGGTGATTAACTCTGTGAGTCATGGGGTATTTTTGAACTGTTGATGGCCCATTAGCACCTACACCCCCTCAGGCTGGGAGTGGAGGTGCTAACGACTCCCTGGGAAGCTGCTGCAAATGGGCCATTGACCTTGGGAATGAATAGATGGGGGTAGAATACATAGCTTTGGTCACCCCCACACAGTGACAACTGGTCCCACCTGCTGAACTAGGACATCTTCCAAATAATCTGCCTTGGCTTTAACAAAAACTTCTGTGAAACTGGAAATTTAGAAGTAGGCAGAAAGATACTTTCATATACTAAGAACTTCATTTTTTAAATTTTCATTCTTTCTGTCACAACTGTTTCCAAAGGCTGGAGTTTAAAGCACTCTCAACATTGTCCAATAAGACTTAGAAATTAAACAGTTACTATGCTTTTCAGAGTCCTTAGACTGAGTTCTGCAGGTGGAAATTGAGGACTGGAGCCAAGTAGAGTCTGTGATTTCTAAATGTCAAAAATCAAAACAGTGTTATCTCAAACATTCTTTCCAGACTAAATGTACTTTTCTCTTTGAGAGGCTGGAAATAGGATTTCTAGTCCTAATCCTTTCTCTTTTCTACATTTTTGCCTTGTAACACTACACAGTTTTCAGATTTTCCAGGAACTTTTCAGAAATAAGTGTTCTGTAATAATCTCTTCTCTTATGTTAACTTCTGACTAACAGAACAGTTAAAGCCAAAATAAAGGAAAACCAACATAACTTATTAGATAACAAACCAAGATAACTTATTTAACTACTGTCACTGCTGTTTTATTGCAGACAACAGTACCAGTTCCCAAAAGAATATTTGTAATTTGTCTTGGTATCTTTCCCAAAGTCAAGGGAAAACTTTTAGTAGAAAGGAAGTGTTACGAACAGAACATGTGTGAATTTTTTAAAAAGCTGCAAATACTTGAAGTAGTGTCAGGATTTTATGATGCTTGGCTTGTGCTTTTGGAGCTTGAAGTTGGCAATACTCACATTCATATTGCCATAACTTGTAGCAATATTGCTGTCCTCTTCCTGTTCTCAGCTAAATGCTCAGAAACAGAAAAATATCTTTCATTATGCCAGTTTTATTATTAAAATGGTTTTCTAGAAACAACCATGGGAAAAGGGAACTTAATGCCATATCTTCAGGTAAATGGACTGGAGTTGGACCAAGGGTTGGACTTGATGATCTTGGAGGTCTTTTCCAACCCAATCAATTCTATGATTCTATGATGATTCTTAGACTATCTTCTATCAGGGACTGCCCTTCTCAAACTCCAGCTGTGCTTACCTACCATCAGCTTCAACTTTCCATTTGTTGGTAATGATGCAGCTACACCTTCAGACAACAGCATGACCCCTTCAATGCAGCAACATATTGAAGACAAACACTGTCCAGCTTTTAAAACTAACTTTCCATAATGCACATATTTTTCACTGCAACTGTTTTCTCAAAATCAAACTAAAACACTTATTTCTATCTACAGTTTCTTCATATTTCATGCAATTTATTCGAACAGAATGTGGATACAATCTCTTGTGCAAATTAGTCCATAATAATAACATTGCTAAATAGTGAGGTGAAATAGGCATCTTTGTCTAGAATCCAAGGAGGAGGAGCCCTGAAAAAAAAAGAGGCCTTAGTAGATGCTTTGTTAAGACAATGTCATCAATATTTGCAAGTTTGATGTCTTCTGGACAAACATAGGCATGCAAGAAGACAGTGTTCTGGCTTTAGAGACTTTAGAACTTGCAGTAAAGGCCTTTAATATAATTGATGCAATTAAATTACACCACTAAAATGTGACAATTAACTTTGCAATGCTTTTTACTAAATTTGCCCAATGAGCAACAACATAGACTGCACATCAGTATTTTTTTATCCTTGATGTTTAGACAGCAGGTGAAACAATTCAGCTTTTCAAATGCTGTAAAAATTCAAATTTATCTTCATGAAATTCAGATCTACACATTCCAGGACAGGGAAAAAGTGCTGTTAATTGAAATTCACGACAATTCAACTTCATCTGACAAAAACACTTTGTCTCGTTTTGCACTTCCACACAGCATCATTCATCAGACAGCCATGCTGCAAGACCCAGCCTCTTGTGATAGCATGGGACTCAAAACTGAAACAAATTCTCACACTGGTATAAAAGTGTATTTCATACATAGGAGCAAGATAATGCTGTGCAGTGATTCCTTATTGAGCAGACCGTAGCTCTAAACCATTATTCATAAAACCATGCATAACGGGAAAAGCAATCTACCTGATGATGTGATAGGTAAGTAAATGCAGAGATAGAGTGGGAAGAAGCATTTCTATGCTTGATGATGCAAAAAAAAACCAAAAACAAAAACAAAAAAAAAGAAAAAAATCATAAAAAAACCCGAAAGACTTCAGCTTATTTGCCCTTGAAAGACAGGTGATTGTAACTGCACATTCCACTGTAGTGTATATTCTACTAGAGAGACACAGTTTGAATAGCGTATGTTTTCAGGGCTACTCTAACATTCATTTTGCTCAGATTACTGTGAATGGTCCCCCATGCTGGACAGGCACAACTAAAATGAATACGATATTAGCAAGTGAAATGGGCAAAAGATGATGTATACATTCCTTCAGTAAGATCTGATTTGTTCTTTCACCTTTTAGCACCACGTTCACATATCACAGCTGACACTACTAAGAATTTTCAAAGCACAACTCCTGGAACAGCCCCACGATGAAAAGAAGCTGAGGGAACTGATTTTCTGTGCTTAATTTCTATCAAGTCTAATGAACAGAAATTAACTACTAGCCTTTTAGAAATGAGAAATGGGGAAGTCACTAAACATTGCCAAAGTCTGTTGAGCAGGATTCATTTTCAACTACTATGAATATCTGTCATTTAAACATACAAGAAGCTGCCAAGCTGACAATGCTTTTCAATTATAAGGAAAGCCATGTCTGAAGCTTCTCTTTTCCTGAAGGGTGACATCTGTCTGAATGGCAGACTCTGCTCTGTAACTTAAAGCATCTGCACCATCTCTTTTGCAATGTAAGATATCTGTTGTGTCAGTTAGAACAAGGAAGGCAAATGCTCCTTACACCTTCTGTAAACTTGTGCAACAGTCATGTTGCCAGAGTTGATTAAGACTCACCCTTTACACACTTGACTTGTGCAGAAACAGACACTATCTTCTCTTCTGATTTAACTTTGTTTCTGGGTAGCTTCCTTTTGGACATTATGGGTCACTATTATTAAACACAATTTATCACTCTTCTCATTTGAAGTGTGCATTTTAAAAGAGACGTTATGATCACTGCAAGAGATAAAATCTCTCTTTCAGGATAAGCCATCACTTCTCTTGCAAAATGAGAAGATTACTGTGATTTTCCCTCCATAGAGAGGTGTACCAAGAAATATAATCAAGGACCTTGTCTGAGTTCTAAGACAGAGCTACTGAAGGGAGCTTTCACCATCACATTGCCCAAACTTCAAAAATTTTTTGGACAAAAATCTGTCCTTTCTGCTTAGCTTAGATTTCTAAGAGAGTCACAAAAGCCATTTCTATTACAAGTGGGCTCCATAGTCCTATTAATATTTTGCCCCTTGTAGGCAAGGCTTCACTGAAAATATAATATTGGGCTACTTCATCCCTTCCTTATTTCCTTCTCTCAGAAAATGACATAGCATCCAGCCTCCTCCATCTATCTGGTGGTTGCCTCCTCCTCTACATGCCCAGAGTCCTGTGATCAGAGTAAGTGAAGGACAGAGACACAGAAATAACTAAATTGCTCTTCCACATAATGGAGGAGCACATGCTGAAGGATTGTTTTTCTGCATAAATTGTTAAGAGTCCTCACATTTGCTCACTGCTTGCATGCTGCCCTCATTAGCACATGACTGACATGAAATTCTTAGTACTTTCCAGACTGATACACAAGAAGTACAAAAAAGGCTAGAGGGGGCTCTAGTTTTATCTTATTGATTTGGCAACAGAAATCGCAAAGGAGTAAGCTCATATGGGAGCAAAATTGCAGCCAGTTTACCTGCTTAATTTGTAATTTTAGTTCATTTCTCCTTAGTAATTGTATGGAGCCCTAATGAACAGGAAAATACAGAGTAAGTTATTTTTCACTCTTATTCCAGGAAAGAGGTAGGTCTCCAAATTATTTCTCCTCATTAAGTAAAAACCCTTCCATTTGGTTGGCATGACAGTGACACAGGATCTCTCAACAGCTGTTTCAAAGGCTGCTGCAAACTACAGACCTTCCTGTATGGGAAACAAGAGTCTATACCTCCACATTATTGGGAGTTATGTGAGTAAATCTCCACTCACTGAGATGAGAGTATGTCTCATGCAGCATCAATTTAATAGACAGCATTCTCCTAATTCACCATAGCAACAATTATATAATGGCAAAGGGCTGAGAACAGCCTGGTAAAGCAGACTGTAGGGACAGTAGATGAAGCAAACAACACCTCACATTTTACTTTTGTTACATATAAAGCTTTAGTAGTGGTGAGTGCAAAATTAGCATGGTAAAAGACAAGAAGATGTGGAAAGACAAGAAGCTGTGGTGTTTGATAGTGTCCTCTAAGTATCTGTGAGGAGTATACAGCATGTTCTTGCAACTCTCATGAGCCCTACAGCTGCCATCCGGGTGACACACTGAGCATTTCAACAACATAACTGGAAATAATACTGCAGTCTGTTATGAGATCAATGAATTGTGGAGTCACACATTTTCCTAAGATGCAAAGTAAGGAATCAAGAAAATGTTTTATTACCTCCAAAATTCCAAAAACAGACAGAGACGTATGTAACACAACTCACAGTAAACTGTTGCTATAAGGTAGAATCTCTGAAGATAACAAACCAAAAAATTATATTGCCTTACAAATGAAAAAAAGCTATGGAAAAGTTGATTTAATAATAATATGCAGTATGGCAGTACACCGTGCAAGCTGGCCAACATCTAGGCCTCTATGCAGTATCTCAGAAGATGGCATGCTTCATTACATTCAGCTGCATGCCCCATTTTGCACAGTGTACATCTGTCTCTGAGGTTTTGTGCTCTCACATGGACATAATTATGGAACCCTGTTTACATCATTTGGACAAAATGAATATGAAATCTGGAAGAAATTCCAGGATGCAAGCCCATACACTTAAATGGTACCAGGCTGTCACTTTAACTACTTAGCACTCAGAATACTCTACGCTCTCTGTCTTAGCCCCAACCATTCCCCCACCCCCAAATAAAAATTATAAAATTATATCCTTTCAGAACAACTAAAATCAGTGAAAGAAGACAACATTAAGTAAAAATAAGAGTGATAAAACTGTAACATAATCTAATACATAATGTCAAGTCACCAAACAGATGAAGTAATTTCCATTACAACAGTATGACATCCCTCAACATGTTCTACAAACTGGGAAAACCAGCAGCAATACAACGACCAAAACAAATTTCTAAAAATTTAAGGTGGGAGGATATGGGCAGAAGAAATGCAAAGTTGTAGAGCAAACCAGGTACAACTCTAAGCAGGTAAATGAAATACTTTAGTACCATGTGAGACACTTAGAAGTGGAAAAAACTTGAGATTTTTGCTTCCTGGCAATTGTTTTATACCTAGCACTTATATCATTCCACATTCAACTTACACTGAATTCCACTGACCTCACGTACAATCAAGACAGCACAATAACTACTTTATGGTCTGTGACAATACAGCCGATATTAGCTGCTTACACTTGTTCACCTGTAACTATTCTTTATCAATAGAACATCATGTCTTGAATGGTAAATGGCTTTAAATACTTTTTTAAAATTGTATGAGTATGCACAGTAAGCTAGCACCCAACATGCACTTACTCTATTGACAGAAATAAAAGATGTCCTTGGGTAGTCCTAACAAAAGAAGTATGAAGGATTCATTATAAAAATAATTCCTAGTTACCCTATCAATCACAGAAACTAGATGAAAAATTCAGAACTCAAACTGAAGTAGGTTTGTTTTGTTTTTTTTTTAAAAAGTATCTATACCTTTTACACCTCATGAATAATTGCAAATGTAATTACAATTTTCATCTTTTGTGTTTTCAACTCAAGTATGAGCAATATGTGATGATGGGTTAAATTCAGTGTTTGGGCTTTTTTTTTACTTCATCTCTAAATTCATATAGTTCCTCTTTCTATTAGAAAGAGACAGCACAACAGTGGATAAAATATTAAAAATTATGCACTTTATAAATATCTACAACACATTTTGTGTGGTCTTGTTTAAACTATCTTAATCTCATAAAAGCAGGTGCTACATGTGCTCTATTGTCAATCTGACCATATTAACAGCAGGTAAATTTGGCTTTTTTTAGAGAGAACTAAAAATCTCTACCATAATAATACATATAAATCTTATCCTTCTTGCAACACTTGCAAAATTTCATCATGCTCTTCTCAAGAAGTACCTTAAGACTTTCAGGAAAGGGGAGGGGGGAAAACCCACCACACACTCAGAGGAGCAGAGCTGATTTAATAGCTTCCTTTTTCCAGCCTGAGCCTTTCTAAGCAGTCCTTTGAACTGATGCCCTTTCAGATTCAAATAGTATGACTAATAATTGCCATATATGCCTCAGAATCTGCTATGCCCATTAAGCTATAGTTAGTTTTTCTTCCACCTCTCACTACATCAAACACAACAGTCACCTCTTCTTAATGATCTCTCACTCTACAGGAAAACCTATTTGCCTTATCTTTCATTCCTTATGTAGCCTTTAACTGACTTACCATAAGCAGCCCAGTAGTGTGGTGGTTAGCACGAAGAATGGACATGTTTGGTCCCCTGTTCATTTAAGCCTACTGAGTCTTGTATTAGAGAGATAATTGAGAATCTTAACCTTTTTGTTTACTCAAGCCCTTGAAAATCTCATATTCCTCCGGCTTTAATCTGGTAAACCTCTGATGTTAGTTGTTAACCTGCTTGTATTTATCAACAACTCAAAATTCATTTTACTTGGAGAAGCAGCAAGTCTCTGCTTAGTCTGTTCACGTGCTGGTAGGGAGAAGGATCATGGTGGAAAGGGAAGCTTTATTGAACCAATTTCCATTAACAAATCCTTTACACTTGAAGGGTTTTGTCTTACCACAGGACATTTAGACAAGTTACTGCCTAAGAAGTGAGTTGTAAACATGGAGGTGTTCATAGACCAGGAAATATTCAATTGCTGGGAGAACCACAGATAAAAAGATACAGTTTCAAGCAAAATGCAGATGATGCTTACTTTAGAATTCTCTATTTCTTAAGGGGTTTGTATTTATAGACATTCCCTTGGTGAGATCATTTTCAAGTACCTTTCTTTCCCGCTGGTGTTTTGACACGTCACAGAGGCACCTCAGTAACATGGCACATCCTTGTTCCGTTTTGGCTGCCTGATTTCAGCATGCTCACACAAAAAGCAGCAGCTCATTCCCTCTGCTGTACCAGTGGTTCAGGGTCTAAGCCTCCTACAGGACACATATGTGATCGATCTCAGCAGTGTTTTTTCACTGCCAAAAAAACCCCAACCACTCACTGCAGTGCCTAGCATTCACCTTCTGGTGAGACTATGCAAGGACATCTCTGTGGGCTGAGACCTGGACCACCAAGTACTTCAGATAAATGAAACTAATACAGTGTCTTGGATATTACCTGCAGCATGTCTCACATTTCACATGGAGCTGGTATGGGCAAATTTCTAGAAAAAAAGAGTGCTCTTCAGAGTGCTCAGTGGTGTTCCCCAAATCAGTTCAAAGTGCTGGTGAGAGACATCCACACAGTTTGTACTGATGACCTGGTTATTTATAGCCAGAGGAAAAGCAGCAGCACACTTCCTCTGCTTTCCACTCCAGCACTTTCCTCTGTTAAGGTCTCATTCAAGAACATATCTAGATTACAGCCACTGATTCCTCGCTGTCAAATCACCTGGGGCAAAGTGCAAGTACAGAGCAGGAAGCAACTGTGGAGTTTAACTTAGCTTAAATTGCCTGGTGCCTTGTTGGCATTCAGAGTTCAAATTGCTGTAGCCAAGGTGGGCCACCAAGAATAAAAGCCACCAAGGGTCTGGCTGTCTAGCAAGCAAGATCAATATGACTTGTGGCTCTTTCCTTTGAAATTCACCAAATCTTTTTACTCAGTGCAGAATAAAGTTACCCCTGTGAGGAAACCAAAGTCAATTCACACTTGCCCTACACAAAGTGAGCAGCCTGTAAAAAGTTTCATAAATACCACAATGTCTGGCTAAAGGTCCAAATAACAGGATCCAAAAAACCTTGTAAAGTATGAATAAAGGATATTTCTGCTGGACACAAGGGAACCATGCATGTAAATATATGTTTATTATTATTTAGTTTACTTCTGCAAAAGCCAAGAAAGGTACATTGGGTGAAAAGGAAATACTAATTGCAACACTCTCAAAAAGTCCTTCTCAAGGTTCCAAAAAAAGAAGTCAGATTCTCCTCTCAGGTTCAAAGCACTCTTGCTGTGCTGGACTGACAGAGCAGCACAGTTTGAAGTTGAAAAGAGGGATAGCGTGGCTGCTGCTCTTTGAAGACTGGAATAAGAAAGAGTAGCATTTAAGAAGCCTGGAAAGGACTTTTAGAAAAATACACCTTTTTCCATGGGAAAAATATGTATATTTTAAAATGGCAGAAGTTTAATGAAAAGTGAGGAAAAACCTATTTTATGAAACTTTTTTTCAGTGATCCATTTTCTATGAATTCCATCTTTTTCTCCCTTGTTATTCCTCCTAGCCAGGAAACAGGTTCTGTAGCAGGACTGATAAAAGAGTCAAATTTCTGTATTGATGGATGAGTTTTTAAGCATTGTACATACTTGGCAATGATAAATTATCACTTCACACTTAAGAGACTTATCACTTCTACTTAAGAGACCATAATATTCATAAATATACACATGCAAGTAGAGCAAACTCAGACCTTGGCAGTAGTGCATGTATTTAGCCTCACATATGCAAATAAATCCACCAGTTTAGTCCTGGACAGCAGTAAACATGCATAATTCCTTTCCAATGGTCCAAGCTTTACCTTAGATTTATGTGCAAAATTTTCTTCCTAGTCCAAAGCAGCACAAGAGAAATCAGGCCCCACGTATTCCCTTCTACCCCCGAAAAGGTGGAGCATCTCCTACAATCACAAAGTAAAATTGCCTCTGAGATTTTAGATAGCTATTAACCAACAACAACAAGAAAAAAATTGTCTAGTGCTGATTACCACAGCTATAAAATATTATTGCTGAACCAAACACTATTTTTCGTTGTAGACTAGTATTGTTTGCACATTAGGAACATTACTGAGAATAGTTGTATCATGTCAGACCAAAAATCCAGTCAACCCAGTACTTTATTTCTCACAGGGGTAAAAAAAGCACTCAAACCAGCAAAAAACCCGCAACACACAGAAAACCTCAAACCCACAAAAACAAACAAAAATCATAATAGAGCAAGCATATATTTATTTTGCTTTATTTTTTTGCCATGATACTATTTGTTTTAGAGTCCCTTCCATGCACGAGTCCTGAGAATATAGCCTGTATTGTCTCTATCTGAAATTACTTCACATTGTTTCATACGGATGTAAATCCATAGAGAACAGACAAGGCTGTACAGAGTTTAACAAGCAGTGCTTAAAGGGTGGGAGCTAAAATTATCTATGGACATGAGTCTCTGCTTTGAAGCAGGATCTTGCCTTCTAATAAGCAGGGAGACACAGGTGGGGGCTGAGGACTTAATATGCCTTCCCTTATGACATGAGCAGCACCCAAAAGGGAGCAGTTGCAAAGACACACAGGCCATGAGAAAAAAAAAGCAGAGGATAAGGGAGCACACATGTGATCCCCCTCTTCACACTTTTGATGGTGAGTCCCCAGAACTGAGCCAGTATGGAAGTAAAAATACCCTGCTGCTGATTTTGACCTAAAACTGATTACTCTTCTTCACAGGCTATGGTAAGATTAGGAAGCAGACCCAAGTTTCCCAATTCTGTCTCTTTTCTATCCCCATGAGCATGTGATTAGACAAATACCCCTTAATCAGGGTCAGATTTACTGCTAGACCCCACACTAGTATGAAAACAGGGGAGGACAATGTGAGACAGAGATGCTAAGAGTCCTAGACCTCCCCCTCCCCTGCGTTTTTGGTTTGTGCCCTGCCTCTCCATGCTCAGAAACTGCTGCTTGTTAGGGCTATTCCCAGCCCCGGCTATTTTTACACCTCTCAGTCCAATCTTGTATTAATCACTCAGGGTACTTCTCAGCCCCTACTGTCAAAACATATATAAGCTGACATGTTCTGAAAACACACTGTCATTGTTTTACCAGATATGACTCCCATAGTGAAGTTGCCAGAGTAGATGAGATCAATGGTCAACACAGACTTCTATCCCAGCTCAGGAAGTAAATAGGACTAAGTGATTCCAAAGAAAGGATAAAAGGGTTTCAGTGGACAGTTAGGCAGAGTGAACCCCACTGTGGGTAAGCTCTTGCCAATTTCAGGCAGTCAGTTGTGGGAAACAGACCAGTCTATGAAAGATGGAATGAAGAAGCTCTGATTGTGGACCTCAGAGGAGGACAGCACTGGGAAGCAAAGCAGGCCTGACCAGCTGTATACATGAGAGACTTGGAGTTTTAAAATTATGTGTTTTCTCTGTATGGTTTCTAGTTCGTAAAGTTCTCTGTATCCCCTCTCCCTGTGTTGTTATCACCTTCCTGTGGTGTTGTCAACACACTTCCCCTGTCCTCCCATGCACTGCCCTGGAAGTTTTGTTTTCCAAATGAGTCCTCACATGGTGCTCAGGCACAGGCACTGTCTCTCCCCGGGACCAAGATGGCCCCACTCAGCTGCATGGCCACAGCTCCTGCAGCTTCCGCCCCTGTCCTAACCCTATTGGATATCTCACCCGACTATCCCCAATCCCTGCTTTTCTATTGGCTGTGGTGTCTCCATTTTCCCATTCGCTAGATGAGCATGGAAGTCTCTTCTTCCAGAGCCCTTGCCCAATCCTTTCCCAATTCCAGCACCTTCCCCTCGGGACCCTATAAAAGCTATGTGATTTTGCAATAAACTCATTTTTGCCACTTGCCACTGGACTGAAAAGACTTTCTGTCCCAGCACTCCCCAGCTCCAGAGGACAGGAAGGAACTATTCCCTTCCCCCCAGTGTTGCACAGTCAGTGGCTGGTTTATGCCTTTGGAGTATACAGACTCATCTCTCTTATGAATTTTTACCCCAACTAGCAAAACTACCAGTCATTTTATTTGTAACATGCAAAACTGAATGTTCAATACTAAATTTATTGTCTCAGCTGTAAAGCCCTTCAGACTCTTTTTTTTTTAATGCAGAGACCATGCCTTCTTTTAGATATGAATGGGACAGTGCTGAGTGTAAGCACATGCTGCTTCGAAAGACTGTAAAATCTAGCAACAATACATTTTATACTGACATTTAAAACATCAAATTTGCTTAAGACAATTTCCCTTCATATTACATGCACCACTGTACAACTTTCTGGTGAACTATCCCCTCAATTTGTGGGGAAAAAAAAAGAAAAAAAGAGAGAATGCAAGAAAATCCTACGTGGCTTCACATGGGATCCACTCAGGAAACAGAGGGGGCCAAACAGATAATATAAGAGTCTTGAATAGCCACCTTCCATTTTTAATAAGGTTTGAGCAAGAGCAATGTGCCATAATAGGACTATTGCATTTTGATCACATTGAGCTGGATAAGTGTACTGCTGTCTCAATCTTGCTTTTTTCAAGTTACATTATTTTGGCATATGTAGGTGTGATACTCACTCTACTATTGAATTTATTGGCAGATAATATCCCGTGTAAACTCATTAGTATTATTTATGTTAAGAATTTCATAAAGTACTAGCAACAACAGACAATAGATTTTATCTCCAGTGAAATTGCTACGTTTCCTCAACAAGTATAACATGATGTGCACAGTCAAAAAGATAAGTTTACAGTTAAAGCACTTTTCTATCCTTGCCCCCAAAAAAGCACTGAAAAGAACAGAAATTCATAGACTTACATAGAAGTAGTTTGGACTTCAAAAAGTCATCCAGTTCATATCTCCTTTCAAGGTAAGATGAGTATACATAATTTAGGTCACTTAATCTATCGCTTCATTCCTGCAGGGCTGTCCCTTATTATGTCTGCATTTCATGTATGTACCGTGTCTTACATAGACTAAGACAATAAACTACAGTTTATTATACATCATTATTAAAGCTAAGAGTGAGAGCATCTGTTTACCCAATTGTCCTTCTAGTAAAAACTCCTTTTTAACCCTAATATAACTGTTCACATTTCTGCTATTTATCTCACCAATATAGAGTTTACAGAACTTAAATGTCTCAGCATAGTTGATGCAAATTTGCAGAGCAGCTTTCTGTGCACTTCCTCAACTCTTGTCAATTGCACTTTACTTATACCCTGGCCTTTGGAAATGGCAGGTCAATCCAGTAGCTGCTGCCAAGCAAGAGCACTGAGGTACTGGTAAATGGAAATAAATTGTCCAAGAACAAAGCTCAAAGAAAAATATATATAGGATTTATGTATATGTGTGTGTGTGTGTGCATGTGTGTATAATTTTAAATAAATAAATAACTAAATAAGAGACTGTACCTTCAAAGCCTATGTGCTGCATCCACCAAATGCCTTTCCAGTTCTGCAGTTCTAGCCAAAGAACAAACCAAGTTAGGTCATTTCTTGCAGAAGCATGATTCAGTCCTCCTAGAAGCCATAAGGTCAAAACCCATAAAATGTAAATCCTGTTTCAGGTCTCTGTTGAGATTGCTTTTGTTCCATTCAGATATGTGTTCTGCCTCATCACAACTGAAATCAGTTGTATTAAACTAAACAAAGACATTCCTGAAGAATCCAAGTGAAGTGTGACTAAATTCTTGTCTCCAGTACCTCTCAAGCATTGTTAAAAATGAGACTTCCTTTAGTTATTCTAGTGACAGAAAAGTCTTGTCCCAACATGAGGTGTTAGGTCCCATATTGGTTTTAACAGTTTCCTTAATAATGCTCCTCTTTTGTACTTCCCAGCATGCAGTTTTGTTTAGTAGAATTCATTGTAGTGGCTATTTGCCCTAAGGACAAATGCCTATTTTCCTTTCTCAACCAGAAGTCCCGTTGACATGACTAAGAGCCTGTCTGAAAGAATGAGTTTGAACTATGGGGCATTTCGGATTAAAAAGAAAAAAAAACCAGCAAAAGCTTTTAATCAAAAATTTAAATAATCTACATCTAAGGCTAGAATTGCACCAATATCCCTCAGGGATGAACCTAAATAAATATAAGGATCCTCAGCACTGCTACTGACCTTATATTTCACTGAATAGTTCCCTTCCTCCACCAAGAATGTCCCACCACAATATACATGAAATATATCACTGATTAGGGATCAGGAACATCATCACAAATTCCAGAGATCAGCCTTTGCAGATCAGACAGTCAGATGGCTGGGGGAAGATAGTTTATCAGCCACTAGAAAACATATGCAGCTTTGATACCACTGTTTCATATTGGACTTCTGTTTCTTTTGGCATGTGCTTGCAGTATCAAATGTCACAATACTGATGAACACTAAAAAACCATATGATATCACTAATATAGTGCAAACCCACCAAATCCCAAGATGTCTAGCAATGGAGTTCAGACTCAATGTCCCTGTAAACCCATATCTCCTGGCTTCTTGATGCAATAGAATGTTGATTGAGAAAAATATGTGTTACTGGAATTTGAAAGCCTGCTCTGGAGTTCGTCCCATCCTTTCATCACTTTATACAGGTTGATGCTGAAATGTAGTGAACAGGCATTAATAGAGATCATATTCATCATTAGAAATGAGCAACTGCTGGCTTTCTAAAGCCATGTTGACATTTTGCCACCCTGTCTATTGCCAGTAAAATTTGGTACTTTAATGAAGCGGAGATCTAACAAATGCATAAAACTTGGTGGATTATTCAGCATCAAGGTTTGCATTACAGTGTGTGAAAAAAGGATTAAAGAAGCACTTTTTAGTTTAAAAAAAGCATCTCTGAACACTGGATTAAAGTGCAGTGGAGCTGGCAAGAAGGATACAATATCTATAGAATTTAATGGTAATCTAGCTCTATCAGGCCCTGCAGCTTTAATTTCAATACAGCATTTTCTTCTTAATCCCTGTTTGCCAGCAGTAATGCTGTTGGATTAGAGTGGCCACCAGGCTCTGGCTACTTACATAAAAATTAGGCAAATGTCTTTAATAAGGAAAAAATTACATGGTTGTTCGATATTAGAAAGGTTTCATAGCTTTGAACCTTGCTGCTTCTGCGATTCTCTGCTAAGCTTAAAAGATCATGAGAATTCCTCCCTTCCACTTAAGTAGCCAGCAAAAACTTCCAGCCATTATCTGCCATGGCAAGAACTTCACATTCAAAGCTGAGGGGCTTAGCAAGTGTGTCCGCACCAAGCTAACATTTTGTTTGTCATAAAACAGAGAGCAGATCTTCTCAACTGATTTAAATTGCGAGTCCTACCCTAAATTCAAAGAACAAATTCTGGTTTATGTTCACTGTGCAGTGAGAATAACTGATAGGCAGTGATAGGCTGAAATAGCTAAAAGAAATCATCCATATCCACTAAATATTTTTCTCTATTTGATTCTAGCATTCCTGCCCTGAACATCTATCCACTCGCTCAAAGTGATTTCCCCTGTTCCTTCAAAATTTTCTGAAGTGAGAGATTGAAAAAACTTCACCTGGCACCATGGGGCTCAGAGATTAAATACAGTGCTCAGCAGCAGCAGCCCAGGTTCAAGAAATGAGCTGGTACTGGAGATGAAAGTGAAGGTGGCCCCACATGACAGATGGGTAGCCCCAGCATATCTGCTCTCTCCCAGGAGATGGAAGTTAGGGAAGCATGTAACAATCTTGCAAGTGTGGGGAAAGGAGCCTAGGAGGGGCAGCTCCAGCCACTTACGAAATCAGAAGGCATACAGAGGAAGAAGGATCTATTAGGATCACTAAGAAATAACATCTCCCCTTTAAGGTTTTGTTTTATACCATTTGGGCAACAAAAAGAAAGGATGAGCAGTTTGGCCAGCCTGAACTCACCCATAGCATGAGCTTGTCAGTCTGCTGTGGAAGCGACAGCCAGATGAAGAGATCAGGACAAAAGGGTGCACATCACTACCACCAACCAAGAAAAGCAGAGAAAGGTATCAGTGTATCCTCTCCTGCTCCTCTGCAACTTCCTTTAAACTCCAGTTGTAGGAGGCAGGTCGTGACCTAGCCTGAGGTGTTCAGTTTGGGAAGGAAGGAATAGATGAATTTGTAGAAACTACTCTTCTTTGCAGAGGGTCCATGGGACCAGATCAGTGCAGAAAGTTGCGTCATGGAATATGAGGGTGAGGTGTTTTGTCCAAATGCCTGTGCACAGGAGTAAAACAGAAGGGATTTGTGTAAAGTTATGCAGAGCACCCGGCTACTCTCACAGGAGGTAACACTCTCAGGGTTCAGGCAGCAATACAGTGAGAGGATAAAGTACGTTATATAAATTGAAGTCGATTTGGTAGGAGAGTAAGAGAAGCCATATGGGAACACAATAAGGAGAACACTTTATGAAAATGTAGAAATACAAATTCAAATCCATTCAGCAGATGACAGAACTAAAATAACATCTTCCACAGCACTTGAGAGGGAAGGCTTCCTCCCTGATCCCCACCTCACACCACAGCCACCATTTAGCTTGATAAATACAACCAAAGTATATTCCTTAAAAAGAGATTTAATTTATATTAAGGTTCTTTTATAAATTTTGATGCTACACAGAAAGCCCCATTTTCTTTTCCTCCAAAATGAACTTTAAGCTAAGTAGTATTTTTAAAACATAATACAAGGCTCCTGCCTTGTGTTTTCCCATTCATCACATTTCACTGATCAGATCTGTGCTGGTTTAAAGGTAAACTGGCAGGAGAAATGAACCAAACAGAAAAGAGATTATAAGTCAGAGTTACAATTTAATAAAACTATTAAAATAAATGCAATGGTACAAAGAGAAATTGGTTCTAACCCGCAAAGCCCAGAAGTATAGCCCAGCACCCTCAGGCACAAAGAGAATGGTGTTTGTTAGCCCCTGTGCTGAGCCCCACATGGTTCCCCTGCGTCCAAAGTATAAAGAAGGGAAAGAAAAATCTGTTGGTGCAGATGACGGTCACAGTCTGGTCAAGAGTGGTGGTCACAGTCCTGTCAAGGTTCTGGTCCTCCTCTGGATCCAACGAATGGTTCCAAAAGTCTCCAAACCCCAAGATTTATATATGCTCAGGTTCAGGCGGGAATGTCCAGTACCTCGCCCAGAGTGGAGAAATCCACAGTAAGTGATCTGACTCTGTGAGTTATGGAATCATTGAATCATTGGAATCATTGATGGCCCATTAGCAGACATGACACCTCAGGCTGGGTGTGGAGGTGCTAACAACTCCTTGGAAGGGAGTTATCACAGCTCCTATCTCACAGGTAGCCTTAACATTCAGTTTGCATCCTGAAGGGTCAGATGTGCCCTGAGCAGCTGCTGCAAATGGTCCATTGTTAACAGTTCATGAGAAATGACATAGTGGGTATAGAATGCAAAGCTGTGCTCACAGCTACAGAGTGATGAACTGGTCCCGGCTGCTGAACTAGGACAAGATCTAATGTCTTTATTTAAAAAAAATGCTAGAACAAAGACATCAATAACTCTAACCTTGTTTCTTACTAAACATGGGCTTGTATGTGTCGGAGGAGACCTGGGTTTCGTACAGTGGCAGAAGTACTATAAGAGGTGGATAGACGAGGATGCCGAAGTCCAGGACCCCGGCACCACAAATATGGAGGCCCTGCGAGAGATTTATGAGAACTCTGACAAGTTTACACCCTATATTGATGTTTCCTCGGTTTAATTGTTATACACCCAATATGTCTATCCTATTCATTTCCCCTTAGTCATTCCCTGTCCAAGTTTCTTCTTCCCACAAACCCTTAGGGCATTTTCCTGCCAGCTTGATTGGTCCCCCGTTTCCTGCATTGCACCAGTTTCCATATTTGGTAGAGCTTCCCCATTGGCTCTTCCTCTGCTCCTCCTTCCTCCCTCCTCCTAATTGATATTCCGCCCAATAGGATGTCTTACTCCTCCCATCTCCCCGCCCAAGTTCCGGAAAGTCCCATGCTACCCTTTATAAGCCGGTACACTCCCAATAAAATTGCTTCTCTGCGTTGACCCTTGCACTGTGTGGACCTTTTCCTTTGGGGATTGTCGCCGGTGCGAGGGCGTGAGGAGCCACCCTAGGCCTTGAAGGGGCTTGATCCTAGGGAGCCACTGTTTGTGCTCCTATAGCCTTGCCTCTTGGGGCCGTCCTCTCCCCCCACTGTATCAGTGGATCTATTCATCCGTTGATAGTATGTTGGTTATATTGAATAGCTGTGGTTTCTTGGAAGCAGGCCATTTGCTTTACTGCAAATTATCTGATTATTCCAACAACTTAAGAAAAAGATTCTCTAAATAAAGCTAATTTCCATTCTTTCATTATGGAAAATAGATAATAAAAATGTTACTGAAGAGTGTCCTAGGTTTTTTTTCTAATCCACTTCATTTTTTTTGGAACTGCTTTCTCTGGCCATTACTGGACTACAAATATAGGAGGGAATAAAAATGATAGTTTTATTTTTTTCTGTCTCCCAAATAAATGCCACTAATTAGATGACTTCCCTTGTGCTTGAGAATTTAACTTCTTTCCTCCAGGAGCTGTTGAGAGTAGGAATTCTTTGTATTCCCCTTAAGAAGTAGGATAGTTTGTCTGCTGAAAGGACATGGTTTTCTTCCTTGCTTCAAGCCTGTCTAGTTATTATTGCTAGTGGGCGGTAAAACTAAGACTGTTTCTTTATAATTCACCACACTCCTCCAACACTGCTACTCTGGACCATTGTGAAAGTTAGGAAAAAAAAGCAAAGGGTTTTCAGGAAAAAAACCAACCAAACAAAAAATATATCCATAGACTATACAGCACAACCTATAATACTCTGTTACATACCCTCAACATTCCCTGTTATAAGCATCTTCACCTGTCCTGTTAAAAGATTTGTAGCTCCAAAATTATGATCTGGAAAAGGGAATGGCTTAAGGAGAAATAGCATGAAAAAATATTTTGGTATATTGAAAAGAAATTTATTTTTATGTTCTTTTTCATTTCTGTGTGTCACTCTATCCCACTCCTTACTGCACTGATTATACTGCAGCTTAAGAAAGTACCTGCTTAATATTTTATGCTGATTTCATACTGACTTTACCTCCTGCAGGAGATGGGTTTGCGGAAAGCATCAGACAACTCAGTATGAGCTAGCTGAAGCAGACCCGTCTCCCGCATTTGGCACCCAAACAGGGACCCTGACCCGCAGAATTCGGCTTGTCTGAATGTGTGAGAGCCCTTGGAAGAGGAAGGATCGGGAGAGAAGGTGGACAGGCATTGAAGGGACTGTCGACACCCCAGGTGCCAATAAGCTGCGTAACTCGGGACAATGGAGAAGGAAGCAGATCAGCAATTATTTTTAGAATTCCTCGCTTTGCGAGAAGCTGCCGTGTCCACGGCTTTCCGAGAAGCTGCCATGGGCTCAAAAGTCAGGACACTGTAAGTCGTCCTCGCTAATCTTTGATGTGACAGAATGGCGAGAGGTAGGTGATAGACTATGGGAAAAGACTGTTGATGGAAGCAAAGAGGCAAAAGTATTAGGGCCGACCTGACGGGAGGTCATAAACCACCTTAAACAAAATAAAGCAGAAAAGAAGGTGGCAATGGAGGCTTAGCAGCTATTAGATGAAGATGAAGATCGCTGTGGCCAGTCCATGCTCTTCAAGGCGATCCCTATGGCTCCAAGCATACAAGTACCTATGCTTTAAAACATCAAAAAGGTAGGAGAAGCTGCTGGCACAACCTGTTCCTCTACTTCAGCCGTGGAAGCAGGAGGACCCAGCTGCCACCCAAAGACCCCGAAGACGACTCCCTTACCAGACAACAGTTCCAGCAACTCCGATTCTGATGATGACACCGACCACAAGAATCGAGACTGGGACTACAAGCCTCCCTCTGCTGTGAGCTATCGCCCGCCACCATTTGCTCCACCACCGCCACCCGATGACGACATTATAGATAGCATGAAAACTCTTGACTTGGGGAAGGATGTGGTTATTGAGTCACGTGGGGGGTTAATGTTGCGTCCTAGAAATGGGGGAAATTGGTCAGGAATAATACGAGACGCTCTATTGGAGGGTGATTGGGCCGCGGTAGGGGTGTTAGAATCTCGTTGTGGGTTTCCAGTATTACAAACAAACAATGCACAGGGACAGGCTGTAGCGTCACATAAGCCATTTGATTGGAAATTGCTTCAGCAGCTTTGGTCCACGGTTTCGCAATATGGGCTGCATAGTGAGCCCACTAAACAAATGCTAGGATACGTATTTGGTGCAGAATTATTAAGCCCAAAAGACTGCATGGCCCTAGCAAAATTGTTGTGCACACCGTCCCAGTATGTGCAGTGGGAAAGGTTATGGGGAGAGGAATGTAGAAAAATTGTTAATACCCCCAGACCACAGACGCACATATTGCGTGGGATACATATGCTTATGGGACAAGGGCCGTATGCTGCCACTCCACAACAACTCCAGTTTCCTGCTGATTTCCATAGGGCATCGGCAGAGGCTGCCCATAAGGCAATGTTACGTATTCCAATGGATAAAAAAGGACCAAATTGGGCAAATGTGCGTTAAAGTGGCAGGGAGACCTATGAGGATTTTATTAATCACTTAGTGGGAGCATTAGAAGTTGATGCTGATTTGCAAGGAGAAATGAAGGATAATTTGTTAAAAACATTAGCCTTTGAAAATGTGAATGGCAAAACTAGATTGCTTTTAAGCACACTCCCCAAAGAAGCCTCTTTGGCAGACATGCTAGAGCATGTCTCTAGAGCTCAAGCACAACAACAAAATGTATTTTTAGCTGAAGCTGTGGGGGCAGATAGTGACCCGCAGGGATGCGGCCGAGTGGGGCTCGGTGCGGCAGCCGCCCGGCAGCACCATGGCAGCACAGCGCAACCTGCTGAGCAGGTACCTGCAGCAGCTGCTCTCTGACCCAGGCTCCAACAGTGAGCGCAGCACCGACTCACCCCTGCCTGGCTCCGAGGAGGACTTGGCCGGCCTGCCACGGGCCCTGCACAACCCCGAGTGGGGCAAGGAGCGATTCCGGGTGGACAAGAAGAAACTGGAGGCCATGCTCCAAGCTGCTGCAGAAGGCAAAGGGAAAAGTGGGGAAGCCTTTTTTCAGAAGATTATGGAAGAAACAAATACACAGATTGCTTGGCCATCCAAGCTGAAGATTGGAGCTAAATCGAAAAAAGATCCCCATATCAAAGTTTCTGGAAAAAAGGAAAATATTAGAGAAGCAAAAGAGAAAATCATGTCTGTCTTGGACATAAAAAGCAATCGGGTAATCTTGAAGATGGATGTTTCACATACAGAACATTCTCATGTGATAGGTAAAGGTGGCAATAATATTAAAAAAGTGATGGAGGAAACAGAATGCCATATCCATTTTCCAGACTCAAATAGAAATAATCAAACAGAGAAAAGCAACCAAGTGTCTATTGCTGGGCAGCCAGCTGGAGTGGAGTCTGCAAGAGTTAGAATTTGGAAGCTGCTTCCATTGGCACTCATTTTTGAATTGCCTATAGCTGGAATCCTCCAACCCATCCCAGATCCTAATTCTCCGACAATTCAGCACATATGTCAGACATACAACGTTTCCGTTTCCTTTAAACAACACTCTCAAATGTATGGTGCTACAGTCATTGTCAGAGGGTCACAAAACAACACAAGCACTGGGAAGGAAGGAACAGCCATGCTCTTGGAACACCTGGCTGGGAGCCTGGCCTCTGCAATCCCTGTGAGCACACAGCTCGACATCGCAGCACAGCATCATCTCTTTATGATGGGGCGAAATGGCAGCAACATCAAACGTATCATGCAGAGGACTGGTGCTCAGATCCACTTCCCTGTTCCCAGTAACCCCCAGAAGAAATCCACTGTCTACCTCCAGAGCACAATTGAGTCTGTCTCTCTTGCCAGGCAATATCTCATGGGTTGTCTTCCCCTTGTGCTCATGTTTGATATGTAGGAAGAAATTGAAGTAGAACCACAGCTTATAACCCAGCTAATGGAGTAGTTAGACATCTTCCTAGGCACTAACCTAAGCCAAAGCAACCAAGCAAGTCTGTGATTGTAAAAAGTGTTGAATGAAATGCCTCAAATATGTACAAGGCACGGAAATGTCTCCTGGGACTTGAGAGTAATGGAGTCACCGTAGCATCAACTCCCTCTACTGTCTTGTGCCCTGTTGGTCTGTCTTGTCCTGGTTTGGATATTTTGTCCTCAGCAGGACTAGGACTCACTGGGCTTGGCCTTTTAGGTCCAACAGCCCTGTCAGTCAACACCTCAACTATTCCAAACTCTCTGTTGAATGCCCTTAATAGTTCTGTGAGCCCCTTGCAGAGTCCAAGTTCAGGCACTCCTAGTCCCACGTTATGGGCAACATCTCTTGCTAACACAAGCACTACAGGTTTTTCTGCTATTCCACACCTAATGATGCCATCTACTGCCCAAGCAACCTTAACTAGTATTCTGTTGTCTGGAGTGCCTAATTATGGTCAAAACACTCCATCTCCACCACCAGGCTTGACTCCTGTTGAAGTCCATGTCAATGGCATGCAATCAGAGAGTAAAAAAGGCTCACCTTCTTTAAATGGTCATGTAAAGGCCTCAAATATCAAGTATGGTGCACTGTCTGCCACGTTGCTGGGGGAAAATGTGTTGAGCACAAACCACAGTGATCCGGTGAGACAAACAAGTACTCATGGGGCCTCAGAACAAGTAGCTGCCAAGTCAAATAGCGAAGAAGGTTGCAATGGTGCTTTTTTTGAAGTGGGCGTGCCAAGAAGTCCATCCCATTCTGCAAACACCAGCGACCTGAAGCAGATGATGAGCTCCTCCAAGCAGGGCTGTGCGAAGAGGCAAACAGTTGAGTTACTGCAAGGCACCAAAAACTCCCACTTGCATGCTGCAGAGAGGCTGCTCTTGGATGCAGAGCTGAGTGCTGCTGAGAGCCCTGTGGCTGACAAGAAGGCTCTGGGCAGCGAGCGAGCGGCAGAGCGAGCGATGGCCGCCCAGCACAACTCCAAGCGAGCACGTCTGGCCACGCAGCCCTCCTTTGTAAACATGCAGGCCTTTGACTCTGAACAGAAGAAACTACTGGCAACCAAAGCTATGTTAAAGAAGCCAGTTGTATCAGAAGTGAGAACTCCAACAAATACGTGGAGTGGTTTGGGATTCTCTAAATCTATGCCTGCAGAAACTATCAAGGAGCTAAGAAGAGCAAATCATGTATCATACAAGCCATCCATGACAACTACATATGAGGATTCATCTTTGTCTCTGTCACGGTTGAGCAGTTGGGAGCACCTGGGAAGTGGCAGTGAATCTGATAACTAGAGAGACCATAATGGGCTGGGACCCACCGCTCATGATTTTGTCTCCTCAATTGGCAGCTTTGGCATTACAGGATGGACTAAAGATCTTGTTAAAAATTTAATTCTATAACCATTGTTATAATAATCTGTTTGTTTGTGCTTAAATGTTGTTGTAAAATAAGTTCTAAAGCTGTAGAAAAAATAGGTTTTGTAGCACAAAAGAAAAATGGGGGAAATGTTGGGATTTTGTATGCTGTTAGACCTAAAGGACAAGGCCCGTTTTACAATAACCTTGAAGNGTTAAAGAAGCCAGTTGTATCAGAAGTGAGAACTCCAACAAATACGTGGAGTGGTTTGGGATTCTCTAAATCTATGCCTGCAGAAACTATCAAGGAGCTAAGAAGAGCAAATCATGTATCATACAAGCCATCCATGACAACTACATATGAGGATTCATCTTTGTCTCTGTCACGGTTGAGCAGTTGGGAGCACCTGGGAAGTGGCAGTGAATCTGATAACTAGAGAGACCATAATGGGCTGGGACCCACCGCTCATGATTTTGTCTCCTCAATTGGCAGCTTTGGCATTACAGGATGGACTAAAGATCTTGTTAAAAATTTAATTCTATAACCATTGTTATAATAATCTGTTTGTTTGTGCTTAAATGTTGTTGTAAAATAAGTTCTAAAGCTGTAGAAAAAATAGGTTTTGTAGCACAAAAGAAAAATGGGGGAAATGTTGGGATTTTGTATGCTGTTAGACCTAAAGGACAAGGCCCGTTTTACAATAACCTTGAAGTCACCTCTAAGGTCTAATGTTGTGTAACTTTGAGGAACTGATAATTGAAAACAGGATATGTTATAACTAAGTAGCCAATCAGCAATAGCGCATGAACAGCTAAATGTAACCAATTATAGCAAGGCACTGCTGCGTGAACAGTATTGTTAGCCAATGGTTAATCGCTAAGTCATAAAGTCTGTGCATGAACATTGTACAAAAAGGTATATAAGTTTTGTGAGTGAAATAATAAACGTCTGCTTCAGCTAGCTCATACTGAGTCGTCTGATACTTTCCACAAACCCGTCTCCCACAACCTCCATCAGCCTTTAGCCTATGTAGACTTTACCAGGACACATTCTAAATACATTCGCTCTAAGGAAAACACAGTTATTTTTCAGTTGTACAGATGGAGATTTTCATAACCAGAAGAAATTCCTCAGACGTATTACCTGACAATTACCCTTTACTAACCTCAAAAAACCAAACCAAAAAGCCTCTGTCCTTCTTCCTTAAGCATTACTCATCCTTCCCAGTGCAACACTAGGGTACTCCATAGATCCTCTCCACCTCATTTACCAGAGCTGGCTCAGTTCCCCAGGGCTGAATCCAAGAGAGTGTGTGACTGTGCAAGCTCACAAACAGCTTAAGGAGGCAGTCCTGCACTATGTGCCGTTTCTTAAATTGTGCATAGTTATAATCTTAATCAATATCTTGGTAATTAAAATCCTACATGATCAATTTTCTGGCATTCCTACAGGCCTCTCTAATTTTAAAAAACATTTCCCAGTCCCTAACTCTACATTATTGTTTGCTGTTCCAGAAATCACCAAGCTCCCTCCTCTGCTTTCAAATTCTACAGAGACTGTTCTTGTCCATGTCAACTAATATATTTTCTAAGACTTCTCATTACAAATTTAATATCATCCACCAATATTGTCAAGCCTCTGCCTGATTCTGCTTACTCTTCACTAAATGCAGTATTAAGTCCCTACTCATTTTCTTTACCCAGTTTTGCCTCTATTATTACACTAATAATACAACCATTATCTCTGAAGTGATTCTACCTACAGTCAATAGTCTTAAGCTCAAACCCTACTTCCCATAAAGCCTATGGAGCAACATCATCCATTTTAAGAATGCAAGATAGGCAAATAGTTCCTACTCTTGAGGATGTATTCACACCTTAATATAGTGCCACAACCACAGTGGTCAATACAGAGTCATTCATGTAATATTTTAATTCCAAAGACTCTACATCTAATAATCAGAAACCATGAAATGTGCCTAAAAAAAGCAGAGAACCACACACAAAATGACTTCAAGTTTTCCATCTCGAGAACATGGGCAGCGCAAAGGGGATAAGCAGCGCTCATGGGCAAACCCCATGTTTTGGCTTTACTTGCATGAGTAAATATTTCTTTCCCTTAAAGTGAATAGGGACTTTGTCCATCCTCTCTCTTACTGCCCCATTCCTTCCTCCCTAAGGAGAGTAAGATGAAGTCACATTTACCAGGAAGTCCTCACTACACTGCTGAGCTCCTAAAAGGACTGCAGCTCATTAATAGTCCAAGTATTTGAAACAAATACTGATATAAGTGCAAAAACTTAACTTCAGCCTATTACAGCAACTATGAAAGCAGAAAGATTCCAAGATTTAGAATTTTGTTTTCCCTAAGCTGTATGGGTTTGTTGGTTTTTTGCTTCTGTTTCTTTAGGGTTTGGGGGGATTTAGGGGAAGGGGAGGGAAAGCGGG
>VWZD01012121.1:377248-406455 GCA_013396695.1 Sakesphorus luctuosus | reverse complement strand
GGGGGGGCAGTTGTCTTTGGGGGTTTTATTTAAAGTGACAGCTGTACAGGGCAAAGAAATTCTTCATGATATGTTTTTGTACAGTACCCATGCAATAGGTTTCTTTGGGTGCCAAAGAAATATAATATTAATAAGCAAACCATAATTACAGGCTTCTGCTTCTGAATTTATCATGATTACAGCAACTGATCCCATTCAACAACAGCACACAAAAATGTATATTTCCATTTTTCTCATTTTCTAAGCAAAAGGTCTGAACTTCCTTTCAAATATCTCTGATTTTTTAAAAAAAATTTATTATTATCAATATGCAACGTTGCAGAACTCTTCCTACTTCTCCTAATTGTCCTCAGTTACAGAGCAAAAGTTACATTTTCAGGATGTCCTTGTTCAGAGCTTCACATTCTGCTGAAGTGTTTCTGATCCTGATCTGATTGAGGTCAAATGACAAAACTCTCTCTGAATCCAGTGATCCGGGACCAAGTCTTAACGATTCTCCTAAAACTTTAGGCAGTATTTCCCTGTTCCCACCTCACAGCTCTTGCTCTTGGCAAGTTAGAGTCTCTGCTGGTGAAAATTAAACCAGCACAGTTGTATGGACAGCTGTGGACCAATTCATACTACCTGAAGATTAAGACTGAAGCCAGGGTCATCCCTCTTAAAAGAGAGAGAAAGAAAGAAAAGTCAGCAGCAAAGAGAATAAATCATTCACTCCTTAATTAAGCGACCACATTGCTAATCAGATTTTCCCATGAAGATGCTTCAATGCCCCCCTGCACACCAGGGGAAGAGCTAGAAGCTGTAGTACGTGCTGTTGAGATTTTTTCAAAGGTCCCTCAGAGAATTAGGAGCCGTAAGATGATTTCTGCCAATTAATTCAATAAGCCAACAATGTTCAGCAGTGTTTGTATGTTTGGTAGGTCTGCATTAAAAAATATAAAATTACCACAGGGCAGGGCCTATATCTGTTTCCCTGAATAACTAGCAAAGCACAATTATCATAAATTTGTGATTAAAACCACAGGCCCTTGTATTATTTACACCCATGGATGTTCCTTATGAACACAGTTGAGAAGTCCTTTCTCCACCAACACATAGCTTTAATGCACCTGTGCCGAGCACTGCACAAGCAGATTAATGCAGGAAACATCACATTTCACAACCAGTACATGACACGCATGTTTCACTCATTAATCTGCACCTTCCTCGGATTTTTGTTTCTCATCTTCATATTCAAGAACAAGATCATTCAGCAAAGCTTTGTCCCCTTATGAAAATTTCCTGCTGGCACTTGTATCCTCTCCTGTCTTCAACTTGTGCCAGATCTTCTGGCACTCTTCAACCTCTAAGCTCACACAGCAGCTCAGGCACTTCTTCCCTGAGCCTGAACACGTCCCAAAAATGAAATTCTGGGCTGATCTTCCTGTCCACCATACCTAGTCAGTTTTCAGCTCTCACTGCAGCCAAGCAAACATGGAATGGTTGGAATTAGGCAATCTAAACCATTCTATGGCTCTATGATGCCATGGGCAGAGACACCTTCCAGTAAACCAGGTTGCTCAAAGCTCCATCCCATCTGGGTTTGAATACCTCCAGGGATGGGGCACCCATAACCTTTCTGACCAACCTGTTCCAGTGTCTCACTGCCCACACAGCACAGAATTTCTTCCTAATAACTGATCTAAATCTACTTTCTTTTAGTTTAAAGCCATTCTCCCTTGTCCTTGACCCTCATAAAAAGTCTCTCTCCAGCTTTCTTCATGGCCCTCCTCTGGACTACCTCCAACAGTTTCACGTCCTTCTTATGTTAGGGGCACCAGAACTGGATGCAGGACTCTAAGTGGGGTCCCACAAGAGCAGAGTGGAGGGGTAGAATCCCCACCCGTGCTGCTTTTGATGCAGCCCAGGGTATGGTTGGCTTTCTGATACACAAGTGCACATTGGTGAATCATGCCAAGCTTCTTCTCCAACACAGCCAAGTACTCCTCCTCAGTTTGCAGAATAACAGCTTATGTAAATGGTGCTGGATAACCTGCAGAACTGGCCTTCACTCTTGTTGCATAGGCACTCTGTTCCCACACATATGGCAGGACATGTGGCAGCACTGACTGCTGGGGTCTGCTAGCAGAGCAGAAATTTAGCCCAGCAACTCTGTGCAGCTGTAGAATGCCTTCTGTCTATTTACCCTCTATTAACATTTTGTGAAGTACAAGCGCTAAGCAGCAGCCTCATTCCTGAATTCAACTGTAAGAGGTTAACAGTAGGCTAAGAGAAGTAACTGATCCTTTGCAAACTCCATTCTTTCCAATTCAGCATTGCTGACTCATCTCTATAGTTCACTGTGGGGTTAAAGTAGTACTTAAAAGCAAGTTGCACATTTAGAATATGAAACATAAAAGACAAACAGCTACTTCTGACATGGTGAAAAGTGGCCTGAAACACTCAAACTAATATGAGGGGACAGAAACAAAGGGTAGAAAGACATCTCAGAGCATCCTCCTGTCTAGACCCACACACAAGGATGAGATTAAGACAGTATGTTTATCATATAATTATTGCTGCACATACTTCTAATCCCAGGATGTCAGAAATCCTTCTAACAAATAGCTCATTTCTACAGAAGTAGCTTTTCCTACAACTGCATAGCACTATTCAAGGTGTGTTATCCTACTTTACAAATCAAATTCTTTTATTTCACCCACAGAGGAAAAAATCGCCAAACCATGTGGCAGCTGTGCAACATATTAGTGTCATCACGTTTCTTCAGCAACTTCTAGTGTGGAGGGGGAGGGGCACATTTGCTTGGACAAATCCCTCATGTAGAATATTACTTTGGCCAACTTATTTATCTCACGACTAGAGGTGGCTGGTGCCATCAGCATTGCATTATTAACAGGAGCATTGTTTTAGCATTAAAGGGAAAAGAGGTTTTATAAGTGTGTCATAATATTTCACAAGATAAAGAACAACCAAGCTTTTAAAGCCCATCAAAACCCACTTGTTTGTCTGATCTCTTTCTTTTTTAGGTGGCAATAAGTATTTGCAGTCAAGTTTAGAGAGATTATATTTATATCATGGTTTTAAAAATATATTAAAAACAGACAAAATATCAGAACAATTCAAGACAGAGAAGCACCATGCAATTATTTATTTTGGAGGCATCAGATTTTCTGACATGATATTTAAAAAAAAAAATAAAAACACAAACCTTTTTCTTGTGAAAATCATTCTTGGATGTCCAATGTTTCAATTTAAAGGCAAAAGATACTTCTATAGAAGAACAAGTAGGCACTTATCAGTACAAAACAAGCCCCTCCCCCAAAGGTTTTGATTTCCATTCCAGTGTTACATTAGGAGACTTGTCTCCAAAGTGGTCATTAGGGACTTAAAACCCTATATGCCAGTTTGCAAATTGTGTTTAAAGACAAAGTAGACTATATATGTAATTTGCATATCCTCAGTAAAGAAGGATTTCTGGTTTGCTAAGCTAGAAAGAATTTGACAACAGGGGAAATTCAGACTTCTACTACAGCACTCACAGACTTTTAACTTTTTGGAAGGATCACGATTTCTGCCACATTTAAGAACTTTCTGAAAGGTGCCAAGTGCCTGTGTTCTCACTTGCTCAGAGAAAGGCGTGGAAGCCGAGGCACACTCTACCACACAAGAAGTGAATCATGTCCTTAGATCTTTGAAAGGAATAGCTTTTCATCTCTCTGCAAGTATATTCAGGATCAAGCCACCTCTTGACTTCTGAGTAAAGCTGAGTTCTCCATCCCTGCTCCAGCACAAATCCAGAGAACAAAATCCTGCTTTATGTAGTTAAATTTGTCCTATTTTTAGAGGAATGCTTCGTAACAGCAATACTGCAACTAAGATGATGAAATTGCTGCCTATCACACTGACATTGTCTCACTATTTGCTTGGATCCAGACAGCTTCGTCATCAACTCTGGTATGGAAATGGTGACTCTTCTTGTGGCAGAAGCCTTATTTTAATCCCTTGTTTGTACAGCAGCTCACACAACCGTCGTGGTCTGCAGCTGGAACTTCTAACCACATGTCATACAATAAATGCATAGGTTTGATCAAAATTTTTCCACGTGTATCACACAAATCTGCTGTCAGCTTCTTGCTGAAAAGGAAAAAAGTTCACCTCTACCAGAGTTTAGGTTTACCATAAATATTTTGACAGTTAGAGAAGCAAAACACAGGTAGTCAGAAGAGGTGGTGGTATTTTGAGAAGAGTTTAGAATAAAGAGGTTAGAATAAAGAGCAGTTATTCTACAAAACATTACTAGTCAGCATTGTGTCTGGCTGGGAAGGACTTAACCTTCCTCATATCAGCTTGCATGGTGCTATGCCAAATCAGTGTCGATATATACTAGTGCTTTAGCTATCACTCAAAAGTTCTTGCACAGCATTAAGATCTTCTCTGTTTCCCCCTTTGCCCTCCTCAGCAATTAGGTTAGGGATGGTTAAAAGGTTTGGATGGGATGCAGCTAGGACAGCTGATTCAGTTTGTCCAGTGGGATATTCCATACCATACTCTGTCATGCTCAGCTATGTTCCAAAGCTGTCATTGCTTAGAGACACTCTAGGTATTGACCTGCTGGTGGTGAGTGACTGCTTTGCATCACTTGTTTGTTGCTATTTACACATACATATGCACATACAAACACACATTTAAATTGGTTTTATCTAAACCCACGAGTGGTTTTTTTGTGCCTATTCAATTCTCTCCCCCTTCTTATTGCAGGGGAGCTGAGTGAATAAGACACTGGTTATGGACCTAACTCAAAACAATCCTTTTCAGGAACACCATGTGGGGCTCAAGATAACCATATATTTTATCAGAGTGTGCTAGACTGCATTCACGGTTATTACACCTGTTTAGCTGTTGTTTGGCAAGTAACTACTTGCTGTTGCTGGTCACAGTGTTGATGTTCTCAGTACCAATTTTCTTGTTCCCTTACCTGTTCCCTTATTAACGTACACCTGATTTCAGGACTCAATGTCAGGACTCATTAATGTCTGCTTTTGGCTTTTCCAGTGTAACCAATACTACAAGGGGTAAGTTGTTAGCACTGATCATATGATGATTTTGACTGGGGCCCCCCAAACATGCAAAAATCCAGGAAGAGATCATGGACTGAGCAGAGAGCAGATATTTTAGATACCATTCAAAGAACTGACTCATGCCAAAAAGACCCCAATGTGTAATAGACTGACAGAAAATGGGAATCAATATGCTGTTTATTGATGTGTCCCATCATATTTTGGAAAACCATTAGAAGTGGAAAACTGCTCTATGGAGTCCCATATAACATATCTCAAAACCTGTTGAAGTAAAAGGCAGATCAAGTCAGTTTTCAGAAATAAAAGCCACCCAGTTAGCTCCAGGTACTGCTGAATGAGAAAAGTGGCCAACACTGTCTCTATACCAACTTACAGTTGGTGGTGAATGGTTGTGGGGATGCTACAGCAAGAGAAACAGGCAGCATAGAGGTAAATCTCTTTGGGCTTCTGCACTATGGCAACACAGTGCTGCCAAGGTAGAGGGCCTTACTGTAAAGGTACATCATGGAGATTCTCAAATATCCAAAAGCCATGCCAATGAAGAGTGTCAAAACCATGAGCAGGTAACCAGATTGCTAGAAAAAAAGATGACATTTCCACTGTCTGAAAAATAAATGGCAAACTGACAAACAAATATGAAGTTGTTTTGAGTACAGACATGAACACGTGTTTAAGATAAAGAACAGCTTTTCTCCAGACACTGCTAGACACCTGCAGTTGTCTAGAGAAAGCACAAAAAGGAGCATTAATAATTTTGCAGTATGGAAGAAAGGAGTTAAAAAACACTGCTTACAGAGACTGCCTGAGTTGTTCCCTTCAAATAGAATGGAAAAAGAAGAAAAAAAAATAAGAAGAAAAGTCACACCTCAGCCTTGTACAGGAATGCACTGAGGACTAGTGTATTTTGGGAGTCAAAGGCTATATCTACACTGAAATATTAAGAGACACTGAGGCATTAGAAGAACCAGCCCAGGGACAGTTGCTGTCCAGGACTGGGCTGTTTTTCTCTCAGCCTTGCCTCTGACAGACCTTCCCAGTTTATCTAGAGGAGACCTTGAGGTAAGCACACTTGAGCTCTCCTCCTCAAGAACACTTCAGAAAACTGTATGCTGAGCAAACACTTGCGCATGATCAATATGAATGTTAGATGAATTGGGACTTGAGAATTCAGACTCTCCCAGTACGGTCAATGTCAGGAGCACATAACTGACAGGATGAGTTCTGTGTTTAATACTGTAGCTCCCAGTTTAGAGGCAAGTTTGAAAAACCAAGAAAATTACTTTGTATAATTAGATAATGAAGTTCAAATCAGGTATAATTTATTATTAATGTTTTATATTCATACATACATACATAGTGTTAATTGGTTAGCTATTTATCGGACTATCACACAATGGGGTTTTTGCTCACTTTTTTGTTT
The DNA here is from genome assembly GCA_013396695.1 of Sakesphorus luctuosus. Taxonomy (NCBI): domain Eukaryota; kingdom Metazoa; phylum Chordata; class Aves; order Passeriformes; family Thamnophilidae; genus Sakesphorus; species Sakesphorus luctuosus. The sequence goes on along the minus strand of VWZD01012121.1, from coordinate 399,957 downwards.
CCTTATTTCTGTATGTAGCCTATTAACTAAAGATACCATTATTGGTTCTTCTTTGATGATGCAAGGGCTGGGGGTTTTTTTGAAACAATACCCTGAGATTAGCTCAGTTGGTTGAAACTTGGTTGCAATAATGCCAAGGTCATGGGTTCAATCCCTTATGTGGGCCATTGACTTAAGAGTTGGACTCGATGATCCTTGTGGGTCCCTTCCAACTCAGAATAGTTTGTATGTGATTCTGTATGTTAATAGTATTTAAAAAAATAAATGAGCACATTCTCTTGTGTTCCTTCACATGCCAGAACAGAGGTCTTGTCAGGCAAGCATAATTTCTCAAAGAAAGGGTTCATGTAGTAGCAAAGTGCTCTATCAACTGTTCTTCAGAATAAACAATGATGGAGATCACCATACCTCAAACTAAAAAACATGTTACATATTTACAAAAAATTCCTGACAGTGTTGATGAGATACTGCTGTAGACAGGATGCAGTTTCCTTCAGAAACACTGGAAATGGATAGAGGCAGTATTCTGAATTCCAGAATTAGAAGGACCATAATGGCAGCTGACCTTCAGGTGCCTGAACTTCACGTGCAAATTAATCTGTAAATAGTCTGATTGCAAATGGCTTCAAAAGAAAACACAGGAAGTTGCCTCTCAACACCCTAGAACTTCTTTTCCCAAATTATTTGAGCATTTATCTGCTAACTGCCTTTCAGTGAGGTTATTATTGTTTTTCTGATTTGTGAGTTGCAATGCTCTATTTTTTTTAAATTACCCAGTAGTGCTACAGATGCAATCGAGCTAAGATAGTGTAAATAGTCACAAAAATTGCAGAGTTCAAATTCAGTTAGTCACTTACAGCTGTAGATAGTTCTGGATTTAGTATATTTGAATCAACTGCTAATCTACAGAACCATTACTGCTGCTGGTAATAGCAGAAAAATAATCCACCAGTCTGAACCTCAGATGCCAGCATATAGTTACAAGGTTAATCAATATTTTAAATTGTATGTACACATTGATTTTCCTTGAGTAGTACATAGAGTCAATATAGAAATTATTGTGATAACACACAAACCCTTAAAATGAGGCTTTTTGCAGCTATTTCTCATAGTGAAACTGCAGTTTTAAATTATTCAGTGTAACACCAGAAGTTTAAGCAAAAAATAAACAAAACAACTCTTTCCCTATCTTCCTTCCCCTACCTCTTCCTCACTCTTTAGCTACAGTTCCCAAAATATAACAGCTTTTGCCACCTCTGCAAATTCAGGTAAGTAGCACCAATACACAGGGAAGCAAGCAAGGCATAATGCAGATATAGCTATTGTTGAGCAAGTAACAAACTGTTCATTTCAGATTCATTAAAAAAAAATCTCACTGGACCTTGCAAATGGAAATTAATAGAAATTAAAGGGGTTTTTCCTTTATAACACTTTTTGAGTTTCTTTCAGCATGCAGACTCCAAAAGTAAAAGTGTGTCAAAAATGTTACCTCATTCTTTTTTTGCACCTCAGTTTACCTACAGTTATTCTTTCTATAGAAATACAACTCTTGTGTTTCAAACTCTGTAATAACTGAGATAGGATGATTGCTGTTAATGATAAACAGAAAAAGATGCTCTTACTGAATCTGTGCAAGGCAACTTGCCCCCTTGAAAGAGATATCTATGTGGAAAGTGGGGTAGAAGTACACACCCTACATACCCTCTCCTCTTGCTATGATTTCTCTTTAGCAAAGATATCTGACTGTAAAGATATCCAAAGTTGATCATATTTAGTATAGTCATACTACAGATTTGGAAGATTCTCATTTCTGTATTACCAGTCTGAGTTACTTTGCAAAAAGAAAGATCAGTGATTCTTTGTCAGAGATTTTATCAGTGTAAAGAAACATAGTGCAATAGAAGGCTCGAACATATGCAGTCCATCTGCTATTTAGAGAAATCCTATATCTGTTAACTTATACCAACAACTGACAAAAGGAAGAGTGAACACAAATAGGAAGCCCAGAAGTAGTAGCTAAACTGTCAACCTAGACCTTAGAGGACTCAGTTCAAGCCACTACTTCACCACAAGCTTCTGTATGCTAAAAAAGATCACTTAACATTATGAAAGAATAAGTTGAGACACATTAAAACCTTCAGTTGGCATCCTGAGCAGTCTCTTTCTTCCTGTCCTCTGGTCCACTCACACACAATCCTGTGGCTCAACCAAGAGTAGGGAGATGTGGAGTCCAGTTCTTACTGATAAAATGCTTCTGTATACTGTATTAGCCATAACAGAGAAAAATTGCATCCCACACCTAATCAATTAGCTAGTGTCATACTCCTTTTTTCCTCCCTCTCCACAACAATGAAACATTTTTCAAAGGAAAAATAAATAGTTTCCCAAAGTCAAACAATTTGACTTTTGTAGCTAAGTCAGTCTCCTGGGAGATAAGGCTTTGAATCATCTGCAGCAAACAACTTAAATCTCTGTCTTGCTGCCTGCAAACACCAAACTTAAGAATTAGGAATTCTTCACCACCACTAATTCCTCTCTCTCTTTTTTTGCCCTTTTCCAGCAAAACTGTGAGAAGCAAAACCCCATTCCTTAATCTAAGAAAGGACAGAAGGCAAGCAGAAGATGACAAGCTCCAGACAGCAGGGATCTGAACTATAAGTGACTGTCAACGATTTCTGGCACAATACTTCCCCATGTGCTTCTTGTTGCTACCTGTGAGCAGATCACTTCTGCATATACACAGTGGGGGTTTGATCCCATTAGAAGGGCCTTGTTTACTGTGTACCTTTTACAAGTTACTATATATGCCTAAAAGATTTCTGGTGTTGTAGGAACTCAACAACTTACAGCAAGGCATTGCATCATCTTACTTCAAAGCACCTCAATCTTCTGCTTGTTCTGATGTGTCTGATCAGAGTTCTAATCTCTACTGACCTTCTCCTATACCCATAAACAGTGCCACCACTTGTTAGGTGTTACCATAGCCATGTCAGAGCAATACTTTGTGCAGTAACAAAATATTTAGCCTCTGTAGTAACACAAGGCACAAATTCTTCATAAGAAGTGAGGGCAAATTCTATGCTTTCAAGATTTTATTTAGCGCAAACTTTATTTGTGCAGATAATCTGACTCGTGTACTTTGAGCAACACTTTAGAGACACTTATTCAGGAAAACACACATAGTCAAAGCAAAATCAGTGCCAGAAACTAACTTGGTTTGTATCATAACCTGTTTTCTATGCATGGCTGAATTATTTGGAGTTTCACTTCTCTCCTTTTTCTCATCAAGAAAACAAAGACAATGACAATAACAAACTTTGGGCTGCACTTCTGGGCTGCATCTGAACTGTGCTTGAAGTAACTCAAGGGGAGGCTTCAAAACAACCTGCATGAATCATGAGGGAACAGGTCACCTGGGCCACAGCTCTCCCCTTGTCATATACCTTGTGAGAAAGCCTTATGAAGCCAGCAGAGTAAGTTACACCAAAGCATACTCCACTGGAAATTTAAGATGGATTTAAGATGCTCTGCACTGCTGAAGCAGTGCAAAGCTGCCTTTAGAGATTTGTGAATGTAGCTTTCTTATTGTTGCACCTCAGCTTTCAATAAATTCTCCCTGAGGGAACGTATGTTTTCCTTCTAGAATATCTATTGTTTGGATTATCTTTTGCTATCTATGAGACATTATTTATTAGCATGTTGCACTCCCTTTCTCTTATTGAGTTAGCAAATGCATCTCACCAAATAGGGTGAAGAAAACAAGTTACTCACAGCAAGGAGCACAAACCCAAGACTGCACTTCTCAGGAGGAGCCTTTGTGCTCTCTGGCTCATTAAAGATTGAATCCCCACAAGCACTTGGGCATGAAAGCCAGCTGGTACCACTTAGTCCTTGCTTAAATCTAACACCCAAGAGGTGCAGAGACCTTATATGTGAAGAATTTCTAGCAGTACTTGGTTTTGGTACTCTTAATTTACTTTACTGGTAACCTAGTAGGTATAGTCTCAAGATTTTTATTAGCACAAATTGTACAGTTCCTTTTTTCCTTATACAAAAATTAAAAATGTTCATTATCCTTCATCTGCAGTATCATAGTATTAAAAATTAATTGGCAATGACCATTTCTTCTACTGATGCTGTGGTTGGTTGGTTGGTCTATTTTAAATCAGTAACTATGTTAAGATGGCAAGGTTGATATAGGCTCTACAGGAGCTCTGTAGCATTGCTACAATTTTTACTCTTCCTTTTGTTTGACTCCTACATCTATTTTATTTTTTGCCTTATTAAAGTTTTCCTCACTTTTATTCTAAAGTAAATGCTAGGTTTAGTTTTATGACATTGAGGTGTTTTGATCAGATCCTCAACTGGTTTAAACTGACATAATTCCACAGCTCTATGGGCTTCTCTAGCTTTACCACCACTGCCTGTGCCTTTGTGTGTTACAATTGAGACAAAAATAAACTGGTGTACTAGGTTCACCTTATCAGACAGATAAATTGTCAGTGTCATGATTTATCCTGAATAGCAGATGTTTTCTAAAAGAGATTTTCTTTAAAATAAGGGGGTTAAAAATGACCTGATACACTGCAACAAAATACTGAAGGCAATCAGTAAGACTATTATTATATCTTGAGATGGATGGAAATCTGCTATTTTCTACCTTCCCTTCCAATATCCCAAAGAATAATGATGTGATTTAAGAACATAAAGCTTGCAGCTCAATTGCAGCAATTTATGTTCGTGTAAACTTGATGTAAGCCTGAGCAGCCCAATAGTTTTACTGTATTTTATAAAGGATGGCATCTCAAAGGTCACAGCTATTTCCACAATTCTACTTCCAAATTTATTTCTTTTTAGTTTTTCAGAAGAAAGTGATGAGATTTACCTCTGACCCAAACTACTTTTCCAAAAACTTGAACAGTATATAAAGAGTGGATTGCTCAATGAATGGCTTCTTTTCTGGGTAACACGACTGAAAGACAAACCTTACATCATAAGGAGATATAATGTTCCCATAAACACATTTCAATTCCAAAGTGTGAATGGTAAGCAACCTCTTGCTCTAACCTTTTCCCTCTTCACTGTATGTAATGTTTTCAGATTCTGTTGAGGAGCGTGTCTAATTCATTTTTCTGGCTTAGTGAGGCTCACCCCAAGTCATTTCCTATTTGCTCTCTTGCTGTGAGTGGAGTCACATTCCCAGTGAGAAGTCAGCTCAGTTCCAGTGATTATCTCTGCTGCAAGCATGCCCAGACCCTGGTGATGGCCTGAGAGGATGCCTGCTCATGCTGAGAACACAGTTTAACAGTATGTTAATAAACACACAGGGAATGTGTTATGCAAACAAAGGCCCCAAGGCAAATCACTTTGCCCTCAGAGAAGCAAAAGGAGTAATACATTTGTGGAGAACAAGGGAATAGTATCACATTTGAGAAATAGCCTCATTGTAAATGCATCTAGGTTTGCCATGGAGAGAGCTAACATGAAGACACACTGTCTATCATTCCCTCTCGCCCTTCCTTTAAAGATCATTAGAGTTGGCTTTAAGAGGAGTTATACAGATTAAAGGCAGCTGGGTCTGTGCTCACTTCTGGATGAAACAGTTATCATCACAAAGCAGCATACCTTCAGCAGGCTATTAATTACATTCCACTAATGTCCTTAAAAAGTAGTTGATTTTAACCTTAAAACTTCACTGTTTGCCTGTAAGAGAACTTAAATTTAAATAATATAATATTAATAACATTAAATAATGAAATAATACGTTTAATAATATAATAATGAATAAATAATAAACTAATGTACTAAAAAGTATTAAAATAATAAATATTAAATATTAAAGTAAGTCTTAATAAGGGTAATATTTAAAGTCCAATAAGGGTAATATTAAAATAAAGACTTCCATCCACTCTGCTTATAAATCTTTTGTACAACCACATTTTTTTCTAATCTGAACTGTAACAAAGGATCTGTACCTTCTTAAACTCTCTACATCCCCACCCCAGAACCCAACACTAAATTCAGAAACTGGCTCAGATTCTTCACACAAGTTAAAATGTCATCTCTCTCCCCTTTTCTTCATCTCACCTCATCCCCATGTCAATGTTACACTACAGACACACAGAGATATACATTAGAAAGTCTCACACTTTATTATGTCACTAGAATATAGGAAAATGTTAATCTTAAAGGCACTAGGGAAAAGAAAATATGCAGGAGTGACAAGAAATATTCATTCATTGAAGACTGTTTCAAAATCAGAAAGAAAAAGGATAGGAAGTGTCAGTACTTACACATACTCTCCTCATTCTTCTGTTTTCATTAATATTTGTATAATTAATTAGAGTCCTCAGGGAAAAAAATAACCAACATTTTATACACTTCTTTAGTTTGGTAAAGCAATCAAGATCTATAATAGCCTCTCAGTTCTGAAGTTTAACATAAGCTTATATGACTGAGGGAACCATAGCGGTTTTTTTCTTTTTGCACAAATTAAAAAAAAAAAATAAAAAAAAGAGTTAGGAAAAATAATAATGTGTGGGGTTTGGGACTAACGACATTTTTAAAATAATAATTTTATGTCCCAGTGGCAAATAATACATTTAGGAGCCTAGAATAAATGAAACAACTTGTATTTTTCAGTATAGAACTCCATCATTTACAACCTAGTCAAATTGTATCAAATACAACAACAAAAACCAAACCCACAACATTTTAATATAATTTATAGCTCCATGAGGTAAACAGGAGGAGGATTTTTTGTTGCCTTCTGTTTGCTGCTGTAATCACATTCTGGGAACACAATTCTGCATGGAAGTGGCTGTAAATATGCTCAGGCATTTCTAGCTCACAAAGGCAGTTGCAATGCATATGTTAAGGACAAGTTTTACAACCAAATGTGAGATGCAGAATTCTTTGATACTGATGAAATTTCACATCTCAAAGGGTGAGATTAATCCCATCTAATTTTGGCTGTTCAAGAAATTAACCTAAGATCCCTCTGTAGTCAACCGAGAGAGGTAAGTAACTCCAGTGGGGGATTCTGCCTATTTCCTTTGGACACCAACGCTTGTCTACTAATAGGCTGTCTGACACATTCCTCTGATTAGACACCTAATTTTCAGATAACTGAAGTTAGCAAAACTAACTCCATGCTATAGGCTATCTGCACTGCAGCCAAAGTTGACTCCAAGGCTGTTTTCTTTATGAAAGCCTGAGCTGGGAACTGAACTGTGATGGGGTACAATGAGGAGCTGGAGCCACTACCACAGAGGTTTCTCTGGGAGTTTCTTCCCTGAGCACCTCTCTGGGGATCCTGGCCAGCCTGCTTGAGGACTGCAGCCACAGTCCCTGTGGTGAGCTAGATTCAGGCTCCCTCCTCACCCTCTGCTCCCAGCCAATTCAGCACAATCCTGCTCACTGCTCCTCATGCTGAGAGAACATGCTAAACTAACCTAGGCCAATAGAAAAAATTAAAAACAAAAATGTGTAGGGAACGCAAAGGAAGAGAAAGAGGAAGGAATACTTTTCAACTTACTGGAAAAGTTAGGGGGGAATTGAGGAAGAAGACCCCAGGGGAAGGAATAAGGGAAAGAAATGCACAAAGAGGCAAAGATGTTCCTTGGCAGCACTGAGACACTCAGCTGTCTTGGCTGCATGACCTGAGCAAACCTGAGCTCTCCGCTGCCTTGCAAGGCCATTTACTGGTATTGAGACAAGGCAGTTCCGAAGTAAACTCAAGTATATCTAGACACAATGCAATGAGTCGTATCACATCTATGTAGATATCAAGAAGATAGAGTCAATCTAAGCTACAAATGGAAACCAAAATTTTGGTATTGGACAAATGTTTGGCATGCTACTCTTGGCAATGCTACTGAGCAGCCCAGTCACAGTTCTACCTTAGGAATGGGCTGGGGAGAACAGGTCAAGCAAGTTCAAGCTGTACTAAGCCCCATGTATTGCAATGTACACAGTATAAATGTGAGGATGGAATTAGGATGTTCCAACTCCTGTTGATGGTAAGGAAAAGAGCTGGGCACTGCATCATCCAGTCATCTAATTATCAAGTCCTGGTTTACTCAGCACTCTTTGTCCACCAGTAGGCAGGGACTTTGGAAAAGAATGCCCTTCCTGAACTGTGTATACAAGAAAATGATGTGACAGGTAGATAAATCCAGATACTTGAGTAAAGTATGTTTGCTGCCTGCAGGGCACAATGACAAGGAGAAAATTATAGTCTGTATTGGATTTTGCTGGAAGATAAAATGCACAGATTTTATGCCCTCATGCTCAAGTTTGCTTTGCTTGACTGACAGGGTGCACAGACACATTGGTATCAATTCACACATCTTTTTTCACAGAGGAATCCAGTGCTGCACTGCACATGTTTCCTGCCAATGCACTTTCCCACACACCTGCAGTGCTGCAGTCCAGCCAGAAATCAGTGACTGGCTGCCACTAAAAGGCTGGTCTGTGATCATTCCTTCCCCTTCATTGACACACTGACATGTACAGCAATAACTATTACCTGGCATTGTACAAAACCACAGTGCAAAAGGTTATGTATACTGCACTCTTGGCTCAATTTACAACCAGCCTTTGAAACTTCCCCTTCTTCCTTTGATTTGAGGTAGAAGCAGGGCATTACACTTCAGGGTGAACAAAGGCTGAGAGTCTGTTATGAGCCTCAGGGAAGTCAGGGCATCAAACTTACCACCTTGTCAAAGCAGTATTTTGACAAATTATTTACAAGAATACTAATGAACAGAGGAAAACCTGCTACATAATCACATTTTCACAGTCCTGGTCCCTGTAAATTACACTTTTCCTGGTACAAGCCATGTGGACAATTGGGTAGTCATGGTCTCACTGGAGGCTGTATTGTATGACCTCCGTCAGCATTACTGCTCTGGACCCACTGCTTCACAACCAGAACTTAAGGGGACAGTATAGGGCAGCAGCTCAAAAACAGCCCAGGGCAAATTCTTCACTGACTGGAACTGGGGCTCTGACAAGCCCTGAAAGCTTCTGTTGCAGCAACAGTCAGAGGCCATGGTGGGGGTGCCTTTTCAAGTCTTGGATAGCCTAAGGCAAGGAACATCCAGCCCCATTAAAAGTACTTGGCCCACCTTCCTCCTATGTGGCAGCCATACTCTCTGGCACAATCCACATGGGAACCAATGTGCAGGTTATTTTCTGGCCCCGCTGCCAAGTTCTGTGTAGCTCAAATGACACTTTTCAAGGATGCTAGCAAGCAGACCAAGCACTTTTTTCTTTTTTTTTTTTTTAGTTTGACCTGTCTCCTTGTCTAGTAATAATATATTAGTGATTATACATGACACTTACATAACATCCTCCATCTGAACTGCTTCATTGCCCTGCAGAAAAAAAAAAAAAAGGAATATCCTCTGTCTCTACATGACTAAGGAGGAAAGTAAGGCATTGTAAGAGAAGACGTGCTGACTGTGGTTATAAAGCATAGCTCGTGAGTACACCAAGCAAAGGACACACACCCAGTCCTGAGGCAACTCTGCATTTCTCCCATTCCTCCCTGCATCCAAGATCCTTCTCACAATCACCCTTTCCCCAACATTTTTTTTCCCAGTAAAATTTCCTGCATTTAAATTTTTATTAATTTTTACTGATTTATCTGATGTTTTCTTCCTCAACCACACAGTCCTCAGCTAGTATCTTCTGGAGAATATTATTTTCAGCAGTCCTGTTTCTCTGACTAGACAAGCACATGAACCCTCCACTACGTCTTCTCAACAGGACTGGGGGAGTCTTTTGCTGATGCTCAAGACAGAGGAAAAAAATGACTGACAATGCATAAGGCAGCAGGGGCTGGATGTATCTTCCCACTTGGCAGGACCTTCCTCACTATAAAAAAAAATTTTAAAAAAAAAATATAAAAAATAGAAAAAAAGGAATAATTTTAAGTATCCAAAACTGTCTCACTTACCTGACAGACCTACCACGAAAATCCTGAAGTCCTGCCCCTGAGGAATATTTCTGTTTGATAGAATGACAGAAGACTCAAGGTGCAAGTTCACTTGGCAACCAAGAAGCATGAGTTTCCCCACTAACACAGGTCAGCATGCAGCATATTTCCACAGCATATGACCAAAATTCAGCTGTACAATGCTCCTTTTACAGTAATAGTTCAAAAGTCAGAGCATAATAACATCTTAGTACAGGTCCCACTAGAACAAGAGTCCAAACATGGATTGACTTGTATGTCTGAAGTATGAATATTACTGTAGGCAGCCAAATAATTTGTTTTATTACATACAGACATAGTGAAAGCTCTCTGAATTTTTGCCTTTGTTTTCTTATACTGGAAAAGAAAAGTATCAGATCTACACTCTGCAGGGTTTAGAGGAAATATAGATTAAGATGCTAAAAACTTTCATAAATTGAAATCACCTGCTTTCTTTAGTATAATTTCAAGACACAAAAATGCAAGGGAGAAATTCCATTATTTTGAACCAAGAGGGTTACCCACTTTTGCAAAAAAAAAAAAAAATCCTTTAAGTACAGGCTTAGATGTTGTTTGAATATTAACAAAACTGTGCTTTGGAATATCAGTCCAGAAAAGACTTTCTGAGGTGTTTTCTTCATCTCAGTATAGCCTACATGATGAATTTCTGATTGTCAAAGAGGCACAGTAGAGTTCAGGTTCCCTTGCACTCACAGCAGCCAGTGTATTCAGCTAACTTGTTATTTGGGTTTTATTTGCAAAGGACAGCATCTGGTATTTAATCTCCAGAGTAGAAGGAACCATTTACACAGATCTGAGATCACTTTGTGACAGGTGCCAAAGAGTAATTTCCAAAAGCTTACGAGCTGACCATATGCTACATCTTTCCCAAGTTGGAAAAAAAGACATTCAGATATTATATAATTCATTGGCATCATAGGATAAATAGATAAATGTGATGAAATTACACTAAATATATAGTCTGTATATTCATGTCTCAAACAAACTATGCCAAAAAACCTGCAAGCAATATAATTACTATGCAAAAACTATAGTTCAGATTTTAATTCCAGAAACACGTAAAGATCAGGATGACTTTGTAGTTTTGCAGTGCCATGCACCAAATAAAAAATGTGTACCACAATACCACTACTTTACCATAGTCTGTGTTCAATATTTTACTACTCATACAACCCTGAAACCATATTTGTAGAAAAGTTTGTACCAAGATGCAACTAAAGCATAGGAGGAGAGTGAGAATAATCCACTGAATATTCAGTGCAAATAAGAGTAAAATCAGTAAATTATTCAATAATCAAAGTGGTTTTTTTCAGTCTAATAACTAAGTTAGTGTCCCAAGACTGAACTACCAGAAGGAGAGGAAGAGGAGTCTGGACATTGAAGTTTTGCTTGTGGGAAAGGATGAGTGGGACTGTACAAAAAACAGTCATGAGATCTTCCTCATCATCATTTTTGTCAAAAAATTCTGAACTGAGCTGAGGTACAGAAGTTTTGTGCAGGCCTCAATTTTCCTTAAGTAACAGATGGTCCTGGTATCTGACCTCAGCCACCCATATTTCCTACTAGAAGGAGGAAAAAGGAAAACATCCACATGTTTTTCTCCAGGTTGTCAAAATCCCTCAGCACTATTAAGAGCAGTATCTGAGCAGCTGTTTTCAGAGGCACTGCCTGGGATAGGAAACTTTTCTAAATATTTTAGAAAATTGGAGAGAGAAGGGAAATGATTGAGGGGTCTGCAGGGCAAGAAAGAAAAATCTTGCCTCTCATGATTGATGCTACACAAATACTATTTCATACATTTTGCAATCCCTAGCTCTAATTCCAAATACTGATGTAAACTGGAAGAATCCTTTCAACCACAGGTGGTCAATGATGGTGGGAGGGAGAGACAAAGACTGGTTCAGACTGACCCGCAAGCCTGCAGGAGTTTACCCAGAGACATTCCCTGCAAAAAGAGGCTTTTCAGGATCTGGACTATGTAACTAGTATGAGCCTAGCACTGATGGGTTGAGCCATCATTCATTTCCAGCCATTTGGGAATGGGTGATAATTTGACGGTAAGATGTGATCTCAGAGAGGTGCTATTAAAATATGGAGAGAGCTGCTATTCTTGTACTGCAGTAGTGATCTAATACAATGGCAGAGTAGTGTGACTGTGGTGAAATTCACAGGGGAACAGACATCTTCCCAGGGCTCAAATTATCAGCACATTTTCATTGCTGCCTCCAGAAAGAGACATGTAATGCTGTCAGCTGCTTTTTGAGTTGAGAGTTTTTTAAGAGTTGGAAGTGTATGCATTAAAGAAACCAATATTTACACAAGGACATTTCTCTCATGAAATATAAATGCTGGAATTCTGCTGGTTACAATCCTTATTTCAAGATTTTACAGGAGAGCAATAAACTGAAGAGGATGCAATACTCCCTACTCACTCACTATTTTAATTATCATATATGAATTTTAAAGGGGTTGGGTAAAATCTAATCAAAGCTGCATTTATAGATACTTGTACTTTATACTGCTGTCCTTGGTACACACATTTTTAGTCGAAGCAAAATAACTCCAGTTCAGGCTACAGTTCCTGAAAAGAAATGAGACTTTAACAAAATAAAAGGCTCATCATGACAAGTCCAGGTTGAGAATAACACCCTATCCTGTTGCCATTACAGACATAGACAGAAATATATCAAAGTCACCCAGACACTTGAAAGAGAATGGCAAATAAAAGGGACATGTCCAAGCAGCGCTGATGGCAGGTGTCGGAAAGCGAACATCAGCAGGATCAAATAGGAGATCTTTTCTCTGCTGCTTCCTGAAAGAAAATAAAAACCCCAAGACCCATAGATTTTTATTAAATACAAAGGAAAATTAGATTAAGGCAACACTAAAGGAAGAGCCTGGGGTTTCTACAGCATGAGCTTGCAGAGCTTGGCTTACTTGCCTCCCAGGGCACAGTACAAAGGCAGAGTATTTGGCATCAAGTCTTTGCTAGCATTTCCCCATGGACTGCTGGGTGGGCTAAGAGATATGTGAAAGCAGTTCAAGGTCCATGAGGTAACTTTTATTTCCCCCACCTTGGTACAACCCTTTTGTGATGCCCTATTCAAGAAGAGCAGATATATGTACCAAGGAGGTTAAAAGTTCACATCAGCTGGACAAGAATTGACTCTAAGAAGAAAGCTCATCTGCTTTAGTGTCAAGTACACTCTTCTAGCCCCTGCTCAGGAGAACTGGGTTCATTTCTCAGCTCTTCCGCATGTGTCCCATCTGACTTTAGCTAAATCCCTGGGTTATCACGTACATCACTTTGTAACTGGGCTGGCACTGCTTGTAGCCGAAACCATCGATGTGCGTACAGCACTGAGCCCAGGACCAGAAGTGATTCATTCACATGGCACTAGGTGAAATTACCAGCTTGGTTCAAAGATAGCTTGGAAATCCCTTCATTGTACTCCACTGATCCAGAGAGGTATGTCTGCGCTTCTCTAATAGGTGATCAAGCTGGTACTATTTATTATCCTTATTAATATTTCCTAGTGGCATACCCTCCCATGAGCCCCTCAGCTGCTTCCTTACTTTTACCCAATTTACCTTGTTTGGCAGAAATTTTACTTGCCTATTTTCTCTGCAGTTACTTATATATTTTCCTGGAATATTTCAGATAATGCTTTTCAATCACTTCCAAGAAGAAAAAAAGCTAATAAGAAAATACATTATCCTCTTCATGACAATTCTTTCTTTGGAATTCTCTCATGAAACTAAGCATTAGGTAAAGACCAGAAATATGTCTCAAGAGAGACAGGAATGAATCAAGGTTGTATCTTTGCCCTATATGAAAATTAGTTCAAATGTAGCCAAGTTAAAAGCCTTTGAATAATTGCTGTTTGTGCATATCTACTATAGGCTGCTTTGATTTTAGCAGCTGAATTCTCCAAGGAGTCTTCACAGGATATGCTGGAGATTTTCACAGCTCCTGTGCTTAAGGAAGAGCTGCCTGTATTACTAAGCAGAGAACAAGGGAGTGTGTTCAAGCCAGGGGTCATAGGTATGGGTTTCCTCTGTAATGACTGCTTTGATTCAGACATGAGTGATAAAAACACACAGGATTGTCTTTCCTATACTATCAGTGCCCCTACTGCTGGCATCCAAGCAGCATGAGGAATATAGCTGTCCAATTAGAAGATGGGGAGAAGGAAGAGAAAGGACACTAATCTGACATGGAGTTTGTGCAGAATGCAAGAGGATACAAAGTGAAAAAAGGTACTAGGAAGAGATTACATAGGAGCAGGACTTTATGGTGAGTCATAAAAAAGACACCTAAATGCATGTTCATTTTATAAACATAGAACTGATACAAAGGCTTATCCCACACATAAAAGGTTTAAATGCTGATATTTCTTAATGTTTGAAGAACATATGTTCAATTAAGAAAAGTATGCTATCATTTTGTGTATGCATCCTCACAAATTTATCTAAAAACAAATAAACAAAATAGAAGACAATAAAACATACATAGACATAAATTTCATTATTTAGTATCTTTCTAAAACACACACGGGTCATCAGCAGAGTTGAAAGCTTTACTGCCAGCACACAGATTTTGCCACTGAGCTAATGGAGTGGCTGTTTGCATTAATAGATTGCTGTCCTCCTTGCGGGCAGATGCTGAAGCTGGATGCAACACCCCATTCTGGCAGATGGTTCCAGAGCAGAGCAGTGACATTCAGGGATCAAGATACTTGCTCAGATGTGTACATGAGCTATTTGGCTTAGAAAGAGAGTGTGCCAATGCAGCTCAGACTCATCTACTACTACTCATAAACTTGCTTTCTTTCCTCATTAAACCAACCCACAGAAGCCTGATCTTGCCCCTTTCTTGCCCTTGGCTCCTAAGCCAGTCATACTCCACTGGGCTCTCACCACCCCCCCTTCAACCTGCTTTCCCACCAATTGTTCATCTCACTGGATGTCATATCCTGCTGATTTCTAAACCCAGAGCCTTGTTGCTCTTCCTGTGCCATATCCAGTCTCCCTATTCCAAGACTCGTCACCATTCTTCATCACCTAGCACCATATGTGCTCTCCATGAGGCCTCCCAATTCCATCCTACTTGCCTTGGTCTTGTAACTCACCTGTTTCCTTCACTCTCTCAGTCAGATCTGTCCTGCCTCATGTCTCACCTTCTTACCTCAGCCCCAGCAGACCGGCATCCTGCTCTCCAAACCTGTGACATTTTGACTTCTTCCCACATGCCCAGGCCTTCCTCACTATCCCCCACTTTCTAGCAAGGACAGATTTTAATGTTCTGCCAAAAAGATGGTAGATGTCATGCCTGACACAATAGCTATATAATCATAGTGAATGTCAAAGTGTGGAGTCTTTGAGTCTCTTAAAACTGCTTTAGCACAGTCTAAACAGAAGTTTTCTAGCAAGCTCATTTGTCCAAACTACCATCTCCAAAGCCATTCCAATGCTACAAAAATTAAGCCTCTTCCTAAAAGACAATAAACAGAAATCATTGCAATGTTCAGTGACTGCTGCTAAATTACAGACATGGGAAAAGGTTGGTCAAGCCTAAAACTGAGTAATGTCATCAAACATGCATGCACTAAAAGCTGCTGCTGTTAAGAGTGGTAGGCTGTAAGAGAAACAGTGCTGAGGTCAATATGAAAAACAAGCAACTAGTCTTTCAATTTAAACGCACTTTGAATTTCCTAGGTCAAAGTGAATAGGCCACATCAAAGAGGTCTAAATTTCGCCTGCACCTCTGTGCTTTGCCGTTACTACTGACCAGCTTGAAGTCCAGACATTTATATACAGCCAATTCATTCAGTGAACTGCAGCAGTTATTTACTTGGTGTGATTCATGTAATTTAGCTGACCAGTCATCATTTAGAAGCATTATAAAACTGCAAATGGCTCTATATTAAAACCAAAAAAAAACAAACAAAAAGAAATAAAAACAATACACACACACACACACACACACACACACACACACACACACAGAATACCCTTCCATTCAAGGGCTGGATATAAAACGGCAGCTGGAAAATTATAATCTTGCAGTAAAAAAATCTTTTCACAAAACAAAAAGAATCACTAAATATTCAATTTGTTACAAATCAGTCACTCAGATCCATTATTAACTGCAGTAACTTTGGCTACTTAGTGGTTTTCATTGCTTTTGATATTGTTTATTTTATGATGTTTTAATTATTGTTGTTTATTTATTACAGTAATTGCATTTTAATTGTCTTTGGAGCAGCACCCTGACTGTCTTGGCAGGGAGTCACTAAATAAATAAAAGCATTATTAGTATAAACATAACTGATGATAATGGTTTTTCACTCTGTATTGTTAACAACGTGGAAAAAAAGTATATATATATAGTCTGTAAGAGAGAAACAATAATCTGAACCTCAAGGTTATATATCCAACTCTGCCACTGATTATATCTGTGACTTTGAAAAGTCACTTAGCCTCCCTCTTATCTCAATTTATTCATCTGTGAAAGGATTATCATAACACTGTCCAATCTCCCAGGATTAGCAGAAGAATTAGCTAATGTCTTTAAAGCATTTTGATCTCCTCAAATGAAAAGTGAAAAAAGCTTTAATCTTTAGATTATTAGTGATAGAACAGAAAAACTGGTATAATCTACTAAACTAGAAAGTTACTCTAGTATTAATATTTTTAATCTATAATTGGTGTATTTATATAATCCATACACTTGGAAAATGAATCTTTCTACTACCAGATACTACTCATAAAGGCAAGAATGTGTTCCAGAAAGAAAACAAAACTGCCTTCCAGAGTTTCCAATTTAAAAAAAAAAGAGAGAAACAGTGATTTGAGATGCATAAAATGTTTTGTCCTCCTTATTTCATAAATAAAGGGGGAAAAAAACCCCAAACAAAACTAAACATAGCACACAACACTTTTTTCTTCAGCTACCCAAAGACAAAAGTTGTTTCTGTGGATTCCCAGCATAAGAGTGTAAAAAATGAGGGAAAATGCTCCACACTATAATTCAGAGGACAGGCATGAGCTTTAAAATCATAGTCATTTTAAAATTTATAGGAAAAGAAAACTTTGAAACTGTCAAGTTGGGCAGGAGAGGGAGATTTAAAACTGTTGTTGAAATTTTTATAAGTTTAAAAGACTTGGATTTCATTTAAACTAAATAATACTGTTCTAGGCTCTGATCATTATAATAGGCTTCAATTGAATCAACCAACTTGGTGTGTTTGGGTTTTTTTTTTTTCAAATAGCTTGTTAGAAACTACTAAAATTTAGTGAAAGGTGCAGAAAAAAAATACTTTAGACTGCAGTAACCTACCCCCTTGCAAGGTCTCTAGCCTGAGGTGACCAATCCACTATTCTTTCTCCATATTCCCATTCAACTTCTTACATGGCTATTTGTGTTGCAATTAAGATAGTTCATCAATAATGCAGTAAAATCTCAAGCAAAACCAACTCACTTTTGGTCTGAAAAGGTTCACTTAAACTCACTCAGATTAATTTTTCTTATCATTATAAAGGGCTACTCTCAAAGTTGTGATGGGCTCAGAATTTTGTTCAGAAAATGCTGACCTGTCATTCACAGATGGTTGGTTTCAGTTATCCTCCCTCCCCCAACGTGTGCCTTGCCATGCTTCACTTTTACACATCAATACTAATGCCCGTTCATGCTTCTATTAATTAAAAATTTATACAGCTGATAATTTGTTAACACTGAAAATATTGCAGCTATTATTAATGATATTTGGCTTCCCATCCTTTTCTCCTCCCAGTGCTATTTGCAATTTTATTTATGACTGTAACAGGACATCAAGACACTTACCAAATGAAATTCTGTTCCTAAGTAGACAGTCCTTCTTGTCGAAAAATTACTTAAAGACTGTAAACAACAAATTCATACTTAGACTATAAAAAAGAAATGAATACTTCACAAATATAGCATCTCAAATGCAAAGCTTTAATGTTATTTATGTTTCATGATGGGACACCTGTGTTTGGCAGACATCACAATCACAGCTGATTTTGTACCGCAAGCTTAGACACTGTAAGATCATGAAAAATTTTTACAGAGGAGTCAGAATACCTTGGGTGAGCCAGTTAAGCCTTACATGCCAGATGTGCCGAGCCCTAGGTATCAGTCATGGTCAATAAAAACTGCAGTAGCAAAGCACCTCTGAAAGTCAGACCCCAGATTATTTGAGCTGGGCATTCAAAAACCCAGGGACCCAAAATCGATGACAGTTTTCAGCAGCTTGCCTGAGGTAATGGAGCAAAGCCCTGGCAGAGCTAGGAGCATATCCCAGTGCCCTGCTGCTCAAATTGCTGCTGTATGTACTGTGACATCTTCTCTCCTCACAGGAGCCATGCGTAATATGTTGAGCTTCTCCACCATATTCAGTGTCAGAGCACTCTACTTACACAGGCATAGGGATCTCACCTCACCTGATCCCTGCATTTGACCCCTATTAATTTCCAACAACAGCTTAAGTGTGTTAGTGTTTAGGGCCAACCAAAGGGGCATGCTACACTCAACTGTCCAGGATGTCATGATCACCATGGTTTCTATCTGTCAGCATCCTTTCCAGACAGCATCCGTGAACCTCTGGCTCACCTCTCATTGCAAGATGAAATGAAAAACTCAGTTTTCCAAGATTCTACAATCACAGCATCCACATCAGTTATCTTAATGCTCTCATGCTGCCAGTACACTTATTTTCCAGTCATTGCAGTCTGTAACCCCATTTTGATATCTAAGAGTTGCTGAAACCTCACACCCTCAAAAAATGGGTCTCTCCATCACATAATCATTCCCTTTACTAAACTCTCCTTCCATCTCAGTTTCTTATCTAAGTCTGCCTGGGTCTCTTCTCAGTCTGTAGATACACAAAGAGAATTTTGCAGGGCAAGATAAATTTGCAGTACCTCAACCTGTTTTCTCCACATTCTTGAACTTATAATTAATGCATTGTGGTTTATACTTTCTCTTCTTTCACAGAGGGATGAAATACCTCAGATTACTTTACAATTACCACGGCACAAGGGTATACATGCAAAAATGTTACCATGGAGCTGCTGAAACACTGTAAATTCACAGCTTCACTTCCTCTGTAGAAACTCATTTGAGTGTCCCTCCTCACAGCTTATTTACACAAGTTCTAAGAGAGACCTGAGGCTGGCATCAAGAGAATCAAACCTCGCTACTTATTATGGTGAATAGAAGTTGCATATGTTGGAGTCCCCGGGACTCTTCTTGTCGGTGAATAGCTGCCATTAACATTTATAGGCGGTATGCATATTGAGGAAAAGAGGAGAATGGGCACCCACTGAGAAGAGAGCAGACTCCAGCAATTCTATTCTTATCACATTGTGTACTTTAGTCTTCACTAATCTCAGAAAAGTATCCTCATGCAAGTCTTCTGAAGTGGATTTTTTCTTTTTATCTCCATGGAAATTGTTGGGGTTTATTTTTAATAAGAAAGGTGCTGAACAGTTAGCTTATGCTCCAGTAAATCCACAGGGTGAAATTATCTCATTTAAATATCTATTCAACTCTCAAAACAAATATCAAAGTTCAGACTTTGCAGATACATTCTTTGCTGAAATAAGTAGGAAACTCTCCTTTGTCCCTGTTCAGGCTACTTCAGGGTCTGCCTATTCCCTCATATATACACTTGTGTTCTCTTGTAAACATTTTAACCTGTCAAATGAAGGTCTCTTCCTTTGTCATAGGGCCAACAGACTTTCACAACATGAGTAGCTTCCCAAAACTTCCTCAGCACTACAGCCAACAGCATAGCTTCACCACAGGGAGGATAAGAAAAGGCCAGGTAGTGACAGGATTTTCACTCTTGTCTGCTCTAAGCAAGATTAAAATGCCAGCAGCTAGTCCCAGTTAGCCCCTTTAACTGTTGTTATCACCAAGAGAGGTGAATCAGTGCTGTGCAAATGCTGGGAAATCTAATGAAAAATGTTAGTGCCAGCAGAAGCACAGAGGCTTAACTGAAGTGCTGATAGAGAACACTTTGGACAGCAAGAACGGATAGTTGTGCTACAGAGAAAAAATGCCTTCAGAGCTTGCCATTTCTTCTTCAAAAGCACACATGAAAATTTTCATTTAGCCAAGACTTAAATTAAGGTTTTGATTTTTAAAAGGTTTACAGTTCTCTCTAGTCTACAAGCAAGGAACGCCAGTGTCACTACATCAATATCAAATGCAAAAGTGAACAGTTTCTTCTCTCTACTTCACATCCACAATGATGAAAAAAATCCTGCCTGAACTAGAACAGACTTTTCCCCCTTTAATTCAGAAATCCCATGTTCCTTTAATATAATACCAGCTATCAAATGGAAAAACATTTAGTGTCTCCTCAGATTTAGCTGACATTTGAATTCTTACAAACTTGGGAAATGTGTAAATGTGGAAAATTACTATTTGCTAGAAATCAGTCAGTTTTCTATGAGGTTACATCAGAAAGTCTCAGCACTACAGAGCAAGTAGTGAGTGACAAAGGACAAAGGACAAACTTGGACTCCAGGCACTCTTGTGTATCCTTCCTCCAAAATAAGAAACTGAAAATAAAGTCCAGGAGCTTACCAAAAGCAACAGAGATGTAATCTGGCAGGACAATATCAGTTCCTCATTTGTCTGGCCCCTTGAAACAAGTCTTCAGTAGAAGATCCAGGAGAGCATTCTCTCCCAAAGAATAGCCCCATGGAGATCATTTCGAGGAATGAATTGTAACCCAAATACACACAGCTTGGTTACATGACTTATTTAATGAGAAGACATCCAACACAGAGAAGTGTTTGTGATGATGCAGGTGTTACAAGGTATTATGGATTAAGTTAACTACACTTGTGCTATTGGGTCATTAAATCTTATTCATTCTTCAGAGATCCTTTCTGCCTACCAGGGAAATGAAAATGAAAAGCTCTTACGGCACAACACTACCCTGCTCAGCAGAACAGGTGATGATGCCTAAAGCTATGGCTGAACTAAAAAGAACTAAGTTTTGGAAGGAACATTTGGTACAGTCTCCTCATTAGCAATATTTAGTCTCTTGATAGAGTTGAGTGAAAAAAATAAATGTTTTTTTTCTTTATTTTAGAATGTTAGGTTTATCACAAACCACAGAACTTCAGTGATATAGGTGAAAACCCATAAATTCTAGTCCCCTGGCCTGCTGTACCCTCTAGATGATGAAAAGCCCAAATGGGTCTTTATATCAGGTTAATAAGGATATTGCAACCAATTAAGGACATAAAAAACTTAATCAAGCAACTTGCTCCAGCCTGTGATACACAATTATTTTGTGTCACCATAAGTGTTCTCTATTGTCCTGGTGCTTTGCTTGTTTCTCTTTTTATGAGTGCTGTCATTGGCTGCAAAACAACTTGTTTTGCAAAACAACTGGGAGCACTCACCAAATGACAACACCATTCTTCCAAGTGTCTCATTTCCATTCAAAATAAAAGCTTTTTTCTCAACATACCACTATCCTGATAGAAGGGTTTTTTATGAAATTCCCACAAGCATTGTAGATTACTGTGTCTTCCCATTTCCGGATTATGCATCCCAGCATGCACAGCAGACCAAAATTGACATGGCACTGTAATTGAGAAGAGCTTCAGGACTTTTTTTTCCAGCAACCAAGACCTTAACCAGTAAGTGGCAAATACAAGTTGCCACACAGAAGGAACTATAATTAGACCCAAACCAGACTGGTTACACTGACAGAGACAGATGACCTTGAGATAGATAGGTGATCAATAGACAGATAGTCTGGTTCTTTTGTTTTTTAATCATTATTGATAGTACATCTTAAATTAATCCATCATTCTGTAAATCTTCAACTCTTTTAAAACAAAAGCATTCTGGAAGTTTAATTTATCTTTTTTTTTTTTAACTAACACATACACTAAGCAGCACCTGAAATGTAGGAATATTCAAGTTCAGACCAAACCAGCTGTACTCAAACACTTGTAATTAAGCATGATAACCAATTACAGAAAACCTGGAAGAGCTCATGATTCGCTCTCACATCAGAGATTTCCTAATCAATTGGAAATAACTAGACACTGCAATAGAAAATAAGCAAGATCACAACATTTGCTAATAAGTCTAAAAAATGGATTTCACTGCATGAAAACATTCATTGTCAGGAGAAAGCCTGTGTTCCCAGAATCTTTAGGGTCATTTCCATTTGCATTCGACTGGAGAAAAGTCCTTTGTTCTTTCCTTCCTTCTCACATCCCCTACAACTCCACACTTTTTTTCCTCTCCCTCCCACTGTGAGTTGGTGTTTTGTATCAATGCAGTACACTAACTGCTAAAAATACAGCCAAATAAGACTCTTTGTGCTGAAGCAGCTAGAATCCACTTCAATTATTACCTACTTTTTCTATCTTGCTCTGATTACCTTGAATATAAATTTGAAGATGCAGAACTTCGGGAAAATTATATGGCAGAACATGGAACAGCAGAGCTCTGAAGCACACACTCAGATAGTGTATTATGTTATGAATAACATTTCTCAAACATTTGTAAAATGTGAAGCTTTTCTGAGCTCTTCTTCCCCTGGGACTAGAACTCTTGTTGAACAAGCTGTTCAAAGCTCACCACTATGATAAAAACCTACCCCAACAAAGAAGTGACACTGGCTATTCCCCCCCCTCATTATTA